>JAFJYH010000130.1:0-120503 GCA_017365405.1 Cadophora malorum | reverse complement strand
GAATGGTGGGGTGGGACGTTGTCTCGCACCGGACCTTTACTGTCCCCACAAAAGGGCTATTGAATCGGGGGGCAGGGGGTGCATTCCAAGCGAGGTGGGTCAAGATCAAGGCAAGAACCAATATCCCTAAATTTTTGACACGTGAAATATAGCATTACAAAGCATGAAGTGTCTCCCTGCGCCTAACAAAATTCGAGAAAGCTCGCTCTCTCTCATAAATTAAAACCAAAACAGATGATCATTCCCTCTCAGCTTCTAGTTCACCATGACCACCCAAGTAAGCCAGACCACCAGACCAGTGTTCACTTTCGCCAAACACAGCTTGTTGACCACGCACAGAGTATCGAAAGAGAGATCTCCGCTCGCGCGGCCATGAGCTCCTTAAAGCGAGATCCAATGGGGCTATACAAACTCGGAAGCGACGGTGTCTTGCGGTCCTTCGACGGACCCTACAAACACAATGTCATCGACGCCATTGGCCTCAGCCCGACTCAGATTAAGGAGCTACTCGACTCAGGGCAGTGGTCACAAGAGACTGAGGACAAGTTTCGAGGAGTTGATGGGAGGAATGTGACGGATCCAAAGGCATTGTTTGAGTGTCCGGAGGACTCGAAGCCCGAAGAACATACAGAGGAGAGTTTGAGAATAGCCCAGGCGGAGACGCAGGAAAAGAATAGGAAATTGATGGAGCAGATTGCGAAGGACGAGAAGGAGGGCGTTGACATTGCGGCAAAATATGCTTGTGGGAAGGCTATCAGTGATTTTGATCTGAGTCCTAGGGTTGCTAAGTGAATGGACTCTTCACATTATACCGGACTTGCGGTCTCTTCATTCTGCACGTATTTCATTTCGCTATTCCGCGCAAGAGAAATTGAAGTATGCAGTTTCATTCATTTCTCCTTTCCACCTCACAGCAATTTCGATTTTGTTAATGAAAGTACAGATATAAAAGACTCTCATTAGCCTCATTTAACCACCTCTGAACCTAGCATTTTACGGGCTCAACGGCGTGAAGCGCATTTCCAACCAAATTCCTTTGCTTCGACTACAACCTCTTCAACGCCTGGAATTTTTTCCATCAGGAACCCATCAAGCCCCAGCAAATACTGGCATAGCAAGCCTCATATCCATTCTGCAGAATCGTTAGTATATAGGTGCCATGGATTCACTAGGAGCTGCCGCGTCGAAGATATGTCTCCAGAGCGTATGCATTCAGCTTGTGAACTGGGCTTCAAGAGCTCCGGCCTTTGGATTGATTATGATATCACAGGAAAGACGTCATACATAGATAACACACTCATAGTTCTGTCCAGAACAATAAGCCGGCACAACTGAACGGGCTGCGATGGTGTTTTGCACTGGTCCCAGTGGCAGAATACCGTTATGAGCGAGTCGGGAACCTTCAGCACTGGCTATTTCACCAAACGAGCTTGAGGTATTATTAAAGGAAAAAGAAAAAAAAGTCTAGGAGTAGGGGGGAGCTATATATATAAGCTAAAAGCGGGGAAGTTGCTGCTTAGCGTTAAAGGAGAAAGTAAACAAAATTCGACAATTCTTTATAGCCACAATTTAATAAAGTAAAAATATTTCCAATTTAATAAGAGCTTTATGTATTTCAATATTACATGAATAAATCATAATATTAGAAAATAAAAAATAAATGCATAAATAGATAAAGCCTTTAATTTTAATTTTATATAGCACTTTCAATTTTCTATTATGGGAATCTGAAGTTATATAATATATAATATTACCTTTATTAAAGAAAATGTTTATAGATTCGCTGACGTTATAATATAGAGATTTAACTAATTATCAAGTTATCACATGTGCATTTTATTACCTTATTAAATTCTTCTAAATATCACCCTTTTTTTATAACATAAGGTATATGATTACATTTTGTTATATTGTGGTGGGGCAAATCCCAAGCAACCACATAATAAGAGAAGGAGCACTTAAGGCATAAGGGTAGACTTGATATAAAAGAACGGTTTGATCAAATCAAGAGATAAGATAAATTTGAGTAGCAAGATTTGTTATTTTGAGGGTGAAAAAAAAATGTATTAGATAGAAAATTATCGTTAGTTATAAGATAAGTGTTAAAAGGAATAAAAGAAAAGTTAGCTTTTATACCGAAGCAGGCTCAGCAAAGCCGCATCTGATAATGTGACATCTAATTACTAAAATCAAATGGCCTTACTACATGCGCCCCCCTTTTCAAATAATCAACTCGTTCTTGAATTATAAAATCGCAAATTATAATAATAAAATTAAATAACTAAATTACAATGCAATTATGAAAGATGTAGCTATATTAGGTAACAGCTAACAAATCAAAATAACCTTACTTTTGAAAGTAAATATTTATTCGCTTAGCGTTTCCGCTATTAGCAATTATATATATAAATAACCTTTTCCCCCGCAACTTGCAACTCCAACTCTTTAATTACATTTTCTTTCTTTTTTCTTTTTAATCTTTAATAACGTAACTTTTTTGCACTTTCTAACGCTTCCTTTATTAATCTTAAAGATTTCCTCTTATAGCGACGTGTCATTTAAAGCTTCGCATCGCCGATCTTACGATTTTAGCCTCTTATAAGGCAAAATAAGGTTAATCATTTACCTTGCCTTAATTTGAGTTAACCAAAATCAATAAATATAAGGTTAAAGCCTCCCTTTTTATTAATAACTCCTTCAAAGCTTTATTACTCCATCTTCTCTTCCTTTAATTACTTCGCTGTTGTCGCCAACTTCTTCAATCGCAAGGCTTATAATTTATTCAACTCCTTTTCCCCAATTTCGGAATTTTTATCTAATTAAATTCTTTTCCTTTTTTTACGCTTTTCTTATAATTGTAAAGAATTTCCGTAGCGATTAACTCAAAATAATAACTTTTTTTGCAAATCAAGATTTCTCCGCCATAAGCTAACTTTTTATTAAGTTTCCCTTTTTTCCTTCATTGCAACTTTTTAATATCATTATCTAAAACTGAACTTTACGCGATAACAAAATAAAATTAAATCGCCTCTTTATCTTTAAATCAATTTATAACATTGTAATTTTAGCTTTTCTTAAAATGAAGTTTCTTAATCATCTTAACGCGCTTTAATCACGCTTTCGCTTCTTTATAAATTCTTATTGTTGCCACTTTATTGCTTTATAACTTTTGAGATTAAGCTATCTTTTTTTTTAAGCTAATTATCTTTCTTTTGCTCTTTTTTCTTCACTTTTTTTTCTTTTCATTATAAAGTTCTACTAATATTATATCAAATTCGTTTACCTCTTGCTTTTTAAGGAAATTAGTACTTTGTTCTAATATTTAAGAAAAGGCTTTAAGCAACGCGCAACCTTTTACGATGTTTTATGCAATTTCCACCTCTTGGGTTTAGAATGTGCTATTGCATACGGTATTAATCCTTCCTTAAAAATGGAAACTTATGAAACATAAGGTCGTTCAAGCCTTAAGCAAGCGTAAATAAAAGTTCAACATTTTACATCCTAATATTTATAGCCCCAATAAAGTCCAAATCGATTTTCTTTTACGCTGATAATAAGTAAGCTCCTTTCTTATCTTAATTACGAATATTCTGCAAATTTCCTTAACACTTTTCCTTTCTTCTTTACCTTGTAACAATCTTTTACTTCAACAAATACATGCGCATGCATAAACATACATTTATACAAAGTTAGCAATAGTAAAATAAGGTTTAAAGGTATTAAGCAGCTGGTAACTTTGTAATAGTTTTTTGAAAAAAGCGAAAATCAACAAATTAGTTTTTAGTAATAAGGGTTGCTAAAGCTCTTATTTGCTAGCACATAATTTTCTTTAACCTTGTCGTTATTATTAAGCTATAAAACCTATTGAAGTTAACAGAATTTGCAAATTATACTTGAGGTTTAAGATCAGCGGTATGCTTAAGAAAAATGGGGATTCTTTTTAAATTAAGCTATTTGTTGCATAACCTCCAAATTACTTAGCTCAATTTCGGTCCAATATAAAAGCAAATTTGACTCTCCTATCTTCAAAGCATTTAATATGCTAAAGCCTATCATGTGGGATTTAATTTTAATTTAGTAATAGTTTTGAGAATATCCAATAACTTTGAAAAACGTATAAGCTTATCACCAACTTCATTATCTTGAAAACTTCCTAAAGCCATTCAACTTCAGTTATTCGATGTTAGCTTTAGCCTTAAGCTAATACGCAAACTTGCGGACTTAAATGCCGTTATATTATATCTTTGCTTTTTAGCTATATCTTTTGCTAACACTTAAATTATAATATATTTGTGTTCTTTCTATTCGCTTGCCTTTACGTTTGAAGGGTTGATGGTAATGTAAGTTGGACCCAAATTTAGCAAGTGTAATTGGGGAAAATAGCGCGACCTTTTTAAAATGAATATAAAATTCCTTCCCTAAAAAAGTTCAATTAAAGGTTATCAGCTAATGGCATATTTAAATTTCCAACAAAAGCATAAGCACATTTTGCTTTAATAAAAAACAAAATTAAGGAACTTTTACTTATAATAAAACTTAAGCCAATTAATATTGGTTTTCTTAAAAGCTATAATAAAAGTCTTACTTAATAAGCAATTATTGAAAAGGCGAACATAAAGGCAATTTTAGATTTAAGGTAATATAAAAGCGCTTTGATTTTGTTATTAGCTTTTAAGAGGAAGTTGGTTTTATGGGATTAGTAAAGCCGCCTACTCTATTGTTTTCCGCTTGCAAATTCCCTTTATCACTTTACTTTTTATTATAAATCGGAAATCTTTATTTACCAGATTAAGCATTGCTATAAAAGGTGCTATAAGTATTAGCGGCAAAGTAATTTTAAGGAAATAAACATTTTAAACGTTAGATGTTACTTCTAAAGGGATTTCATTGCTAAAAGATTTGATTGCTTATTTCGGGAAAGCGGCGCTTAAATGGGACTTGCTTTTGCAACGAACTTAGCGTATAAAAAAGGGACCTTTTATTACTCACTTTCAAAGTATGTTACTTAAAGCTATTACGTTTATTATGAAACGTGCAAATCAGGCCCTAACCACCTTTCCTTAATGGAATAACTAGTAATTTCTTTTTTGGAAAGTATTACAATAATAGAAAGTTTTACAATTTTTATTATACATTTAAGAAAATTATTAATATTGGCGTAAATAGCAATTAGATGCAAAGATTATTAAGCTTCGCTTCGTCTTTATGATTAGCTAACTGCCTTATAAAGCCAATTCTTTTCTTTAAATTATCAAAAAGGTTTTAGCTTTTTATTCCAACATTTACTTATCAAAACATAACGTCTTAAACAACTGCTTTAATAAGTAATTCATTAATTAAAAAGCTACTCCTTGATGCACCTTATGCTAACTCTACTTTTTACTTCTAATTCCAAGCTTAGCGTTCGCAATATAATGTTAAAGAGGTTTTCGAAATCGTTAAGAAAATTGTAGCAAAGCATTTTTATAACAGCGATAAGGTATATTCTAAAAAAATTGTTATTGCTAAATGAAGGATTTCAATGCTTCGCTATTATTATTTAGCAATGCTTTGTTAGCGTTTTGTTAGTACTAATTTCCATTTCCCTCTTTAAATAAATAATGTATCCTCGCACTTACTTGTCCGAATCATTTACAAATACCTTATATTAGCTCCTTTATTCAAGCGTTAAGACAGGTACTTTAATCATTATTCCGTTTGGCCTTATATGTTATTTAGTAATATGTTTAAAATTCTCCAAATCCAAAAGGTTGGCTAATAAGGTATCTTCCCTACTTAAAGCGGCGCTTATATCATTAAAATGTTATTTTGAAATTTCGTTTTTAATATTATAAATAAAATGCTATCGCTTATAAAAAAGTTTAAATCAATTTCTAGCGTATGTCCCCCTAAGTCAAAAGCCGTTATTCCCTAATTTCTTTAAGACATAATACCCTTTACTATTAACCTTAGCAATCTCATATAATCCAAATTATCGAAAGTCCAATATCCTATCAAAGCTTTTATTAACTTCTTTTAAAATATCGTGCTTTAAGATTAAATCTTTGATTCTCAAAGGCCGATGTCGAATATTATAATTAAGATTAAAAGCTTCCTTTTCTTCCTATCTTCAGCATGTCTTTTAAAAGTAGGCTTTATTCAAATGGTTTTGCTTAAATTGAAACTAAGTAACTCGAAGCTAAATAAGTTTGCTGCAATTTTCGATTTCTTTAATAAACAAGCTTCTCCAAATAAGGTAACAAGTTTTCATAAGGAGAATAAGCTTTTTCCCGTAAATCAAGTAAAAGGGCATATAGCTCGTAGAAGCGTTTGTTATAATTCGATTAGCAAATAATATCGCTGGAAGGTTTATTATCTACTTTCCCTTTATTTTCAAAAGTGCGTTTTTAATCGGTCCGTAGCTTCTCTCAATCATTTCTTTAGCCTTGGATTATAAGTTAAGATTTGTATCCTTTGAATTTCCATTTTATTAAGTAATCAAATAATTTCTTTCATATTCTTACCCCCTCCGTCAATAACAAGCTTTCAAAAAAGTTCGTAGCAACATATAATATCTTGCCAAATGAATTTAGCAACTTGATTCGCTATTTTTAAAAAAAGTACTTTAGCTTTAACTTATCTACTTATATCGTTTTAAGTTATTATTAAGTACTTCTTCTCATCTTAAGTAAGTATGTAAGTGATATTAATAACTTACTTCTTTATTAAGCCGTTTAAGGTAATAGGGAAAAGAGGCTCTTTTTATCTCCTAATGTCTTGATGTTAGCATTTAATATAAGTCTTGATATATTTGGCAGCATCCTTATAGCACCCTTTCTAATAATACCTTGCTGAAATTCGGTGGTACGTGCTTTTTCGCCCTTTATAACTTAAATCGTTGTAACAACTTTTAAGAATTCGATTCTTATCTTTATTAATGTTAATAACAAGCTTCGTAAATGAACCTCTCGCTGGTAACTTCCAAACTTTCTCATTGTGAATACCGTAATTCAAAGCCTCTTATTTAAATTTCCGAAAGTCCCTTTTATTTATTACTTTTGGAATTTTTATTGTTATGACATATTCAGCGATTCTTAAGAAGTCTTCGCCGTAATCTTTAGAAGATATTAGCGAAGTTCGAGGGTTTCCTTCGTTGCTTTCCGTATCTGAGTTCGATATTGAAATCTTTTCATTCTTTTAAAGTCTTTGAACTTGCTTTTTCATTTTCTTAAAGATATCACTTTGTCTTTTTAGCTTAGGGTCTGTAAAGGCTTCATTTTCTTTCTCTTTAATAGTTTTAATAAAGCAAAGTTTATATGCTTTAAATTTGGTAAAAATTTAATTCTTATTATTATTTTCTTTAGCAATATCTGATTTTATATTTTTAGGATATTTAAGTCTTTTAAAAAAAAAGTCAACAGTAGTATGCGTAGCGCCCTTAACGTGTCGAATCTTAAAGTTAAAAAGCCTAATTCAAATAAGCTAGCGTGTAAGCATAGCGTTAAAGTAATTATAAGCAACTCCGTTTAATTAGGCCACTAGCGTATTAGCGTCCATTTTCATAATAAAATGCATTCTAATAAATTAAATCTTTAGCTTCTTTAAAATATATAGCATTCCTTTGCATTCCTACTTAGTAACGTTGTAATTGCATTTCGTTTTACTTCAAAAGCTACTTTTGTAACAAGCAAAGTATAACTTCTTATTATTTTTATTTTTTTAAGCTAAAAAGCCTCCCTAATCATTACTATTAAAATCTATTGAAATCACTATTTCTCCGGCATCTTTATTGTAATCGATCTTATAAAAAATTGGGGCAAAGCACAAAATGTTTTAAAGTTATTTCTTAGCTTTCCCTTAAACATTCGGATCCCAATAAAACGTGATTCTTTTTCGGGTAAGCAAATAAAAGAGCTTTGCAATTAGCTAAAAGTCTTTGATTCAAATGCGAAAGTAAATTACTAATTCAAGAAATCCCTTCACTTCTTTGACGTTGCTTAGCTCAATTCAATTTTGCACTTTAAATAAGTAAGTAATTAAGGGTTCCTATTCGGCAAAGTTTATAACATAACCAACAATATTTATTCCATTTTGGCAAAACTAAAACTTGGCTTCAATAATAATTCCAGATCGCTTTAATTGTTTAAGAATTTTATTAAGGTTAAGAATATACTTTAAGATAAATCGCCAAATTTTAGGGTAAGCTTTTTGTTATTCATAATTTGTAAATGGCCCTTTTACGCTAATATCGTTAAGAAAAGGTATTGCAACATTAGGAATAATATCTTTTAAGATTTTAGTAATTATTCATATGAATTGAGCCACCAAATTGGTATACCCCTAAGGGAATATAATGTTTTTAACTAAGCCGATATTAAAAACCCAAAAGGTAGTTATATTCTGGCTAACTTAATGTAAGATTTGTTGATTATATTTAGAATAAAGATTCATTAAACTTGCAATATAATATCTAGCGAATTCCTTAGAAAACTTATTTATAAAAAAAGGTAAATTGGCGTCTCTTCAAATTACCGCATTAAGCATTGTTATTAAATTAATAAGTTAATATTTGCCCGGCTTTTTCTTTTTAATTAAAAATCAAACATTTTAATATAATTCTTTTGAAAGTTTTAAAATTCTTTTATTAAAGCAATCTTATATTATTTTCATAACTTCCGGAATTAATGCTTAAAGTAATAGGAAATTTGATGCTTGTCATGCCTTATGCGAAATTATCTTTAAAACCACTAAAGGAAAGACATCTTTATAGAATTGTTTATACTTAAGTTACTTAAAGAAAATAATACCTTCTTGATTAAACATCATCTTATCGAATAATACTCTTTTTTTTGGAAAAAGCATATCTCTTACATCAAGATTAGCGAATCTTTTCAAAGTAAATCGGGTCCTATAAGGAATTGCCAAAAATAAAAATAAAAATAAGTATTAGTATTTTCCAACTTGCTATTGCGGAATATCTTAAGCTTTTAAACGTTCGTATTAATTGTCCCTTTCCTTTAAAAAGTTACTAATCCCGTTAGCTTTATTTACTAGTTACACTTTCTTAGCCTTCAACTTATATATTGTTTACATTTAACAAGTTTACTTGTTAAATTTAAAAGGGTTACCAAGTTTTAAGTTCTCGTAATTTATAGTGAAATCGAAAGTTAATTTTGAATTTATTATTTAATTACCTTCAAGTAAAGCCTTTGAATCCTCAAAATCAGCCGTCCAAATGCAAAATTCTTATTGTATATAAGATTAATACAAGTATTCCTTTATCAAAATTTCCGTTTTCGATTCGATAAAATTGTCTTTGCCCCTTTCTTTAAAACGCTTAACCTTAAGCAAGAAAATGTAGCCATCAAAGCATTCAATTATACCAACAGCACAACTTTAAATATTATCAATTACTTATTTTCTAATAACTTGTTTTTCCTCTTCAAGGTATAATTATCACTTTAGCTTTTGTTATACTAAATTCAATCAATTCCGTTCTTACTTTTTATTGCAAAGATATCTTTTGCTTTATAAATAGCAAAATTAATTTAAATTATAAAATCTCGAATTAATTAGTGATTCTAAAATTAAGCTAAAACCAATTCACTTTCTTTATCCAAAAGGTATCGAAAAGAAAATCTTGCCTTCTGAAAAAATGGAAAACTTAGAATTATTTTGATACTTAAAATATCTATAATATAAAACCAAATGCGAATAATTAAATTTCCAATTGTAATAGCAATATTATCCGCATAACTAATAAAGCGAGATTTTATTTTAATAATAATTTTCAAGGCCATACTTTGACTTTTGGTGATTAATAAGCTTAACCGGATTGCCGTTTCCAATGTAATACAGCTAACTTCAGCTCCATTATCAAAAGTAACTTTTACGTCGCTAATTTTAATGTTTCTAAGAATCGTAACCACTATTTTTGGTATTAGTAAGTAAAAAGTTGCCGATTAATTTCCTTTTATATTTAGCAAGTATACTTCGGCACCTTTAAACAAAAGAATTAGCAAGTTGCTTTTAATAAGCACATCTCTTTATAACTAAATAAGCTTTAAGTAATAGCATTTGATTATAATAACAAAGATTATTAAAAAGAATCTAATAGTAAGTACAATTCCAAATGCTAATCAAAGCTAAAAACCTTTTATAAGTTTATTATAAGCTGCTAAAACTTTCATTTGCTACAACTTTTAGCAAATATAAAGCTTTAAAGCGAGGTCCGGCTTAGAGATGCTATAATGAATACTTGTTCGTTTAACTTAAGTGCGATACTTTTTGCTTTGTCTTAAAGGGGTATCCTTTTTGTAACGTTATTCAAACTTCTTTTCATTTGAAGTAAAGGTAGGTTTATCATCTGAAGGGTAATCCCTTTATGCGGCATTCTCAAATTCATAATTATTAATACTTGAAAGAATCGAAATAATTGGTAAAGGCCGTTTTGAAATAAAAACGTCTTTATTATCAAAGTAATTTACGCAAAATAACTCTATTATAGCGTTCTTTAATTATCTTTGCATTTTTTAATTAATATTTTAAATTCGGGAAGTAATTGACTTTAGCTTATTCAGTAATATATAATATTTCCTTAAAGTAAAATTTCTTAAGAATTTTATTTATGCTAATAATTTGTTGATTACTATATCCAGCCTATAATTTCCCCTATTCAGGACTTCTTACATTTTAGAACTTCATAAGGAAACCTTTTAAATAGAAGTCGGTAACTTTAAAAATAGGCTTATCGTGCTTACTGAATTTAAAGGCTTTGACATTGAGGATTTCTTTGCTTCAAGGAACGAGGCAGTAGCTATTAACTTTTTAGTAATCCTTTTCATGCCTCGAGTAAGGATTTTTAAAGGGGCTCTTTTAATAAGTCCGGAGGCGTTGATTTCTATTGGCTTAATCCTTTCCTCAAATACCCTTTTAAATCGAATAAAGCTTTTGATTTCTTTTCGAACCTTTGGCCTTTTATAAAAAGCCTAAGCCTTGATTTGCTTTTACAAGCTATTAGATACTTTATAAGATTTAGCTCGTATTAGTATTTTTCGTGCTTTTGTTTTCACAAGCTTTATAAATATAACTTCTAGGTTACTATTGTTTTCAATAATAAGGTTTTAAATCTTAGCAATGCTTTTCTTGTTACAATCCTTTTATTCGAGAATGTTTAAATCGCTTTCAGATTTCTAAAAAGCTTTAATACTTCTTATATTACTTCCCAAATTTAAAACGTATGAGCCTTCTCGAGCTAAGGTAACTTCCTTCAATTGCTTTAACATTTCTTGTATTGCTTTCGCTTATCTCTCAAAATCCATATTATTAACAATATTAAGTACTCGCTGAATAACATAATCTTGGCGACTTTTGCTATCATTTGAAAATAACATAAGGTAAGCTTTTTCGCCTTCCTTAAATAATCTAATGCAAATATAATTATTCTTATTAAACTTGTAAATAATATCAAAGCTAATAAATTTCTTATAATTGTAATATTGATTTATATAATCATGTTACGCTTATCGTTTTATGCCAGGTTTTTGCTTGTTATTGCATCATTTACACCCTCTTATAACTAATTCTTTAAAGCGCTTATACTTATTATAAAACATTTGCTCATATTATATAATTACCATATCTTAAATAACTTTATAAAGCTTTAGGTTATTGATTTTAGTTATAAGATTCATATTTTAAGTTCTTTTGGCTATAATGTGTAAAATACGTAGAAAGTCGAATCCTTAAGTAATGATTTCCAATTTGTCCTTAATAGCATTTTGAATCTTATTAACAAAATGTTGTAAAGTAAGTATCATCTTTTGGCTTGAAGCTTGAGCTGTAAAAAGCTCCCGCTGTAACCCTTCTTATCGAAAAGTTTTATTAATGACTTTCCCTAAGGAGTTATCTTTGTAATTGATAAAATCGGCTTAATAATTAGGCTCTTCAAGTAATAAAATTCTAGTGGCTATAAGGCTACTAAATATATTTTGGTAAACTCCACTTTTGGAATACCCTTTTGATATAGCCATTTCTTGTTTTTCCAAAAGTTCATCAAAATCTTTCTTACTGTTAACATAAGTCTTTATATTGTCAAAAACCTTACTAAAAGGCATAATATCATCTTAATCGAATTTTTTCCTAGGCTTTTGAGTCGCTATAATAGTCTTCTTTTATAAGTGTTTTAAAAGTGCAATAATAAACTTCAGCGTTATCATCTTTTTTATGAAATTTCCCTTTTGCTTACAATTATATGCCACTTCTTGAAATAGCCTCAAAAAGTGTTAAAGTTATGCTTAAATGTAAGTGCTAATTTGGTCTTAAACTTTTCTAAAGTCTTGAATAATCAAATCAAAGTAAATTACTATATAAAAATGATAGTAAAAATCTTAGCCTTGATATTCCTTGCGAGCTGCTAAACAAAAATCTAAGTAAAATAATTGCCAATAGTAATTAACTTGTTCCAAGTTCCACGCTACCAAAGGAAATAAATAATCTAAAACTTATTACTTTCTCTTTTAATTTCCAATGATATTATGCATTGCAAACATCTTATCGATTATTTTAAAAAATGCTATAATCTTAGCTCTGTCAAATGTAGGAACTTTAGCGATTCTAAGAGTAGGTATAAGTTAACTTAAGTATACTTAAAGCTTATGAATATCAGAAATATCAATATAATGTGATTTTTCAAAAGATCTAACTTTTTCAAAATCACCATCTAAAGCTAAAGGAGTAACCTTTCCTTTACCTTTTTTAATGCTTTTTTTAATATTATTAGTAAAGCAAAACTTAATTCCAAAGTCGAATTATTTAAAAAAGTTGCTATTCCCCCCTAAAGAAAAAGAAGCTTTAAAGACTTTGGAAGCTTTAGCCTAAAAGCTAGGCATTCCGCTAAGGAATATGCTAGCTGTAAGAGCTTAATAACTCTCCTTTTTAAAAAGTTCACTTTTAATATCTCGCGTCGCTATTTTGTAAGGAGATTTAATAATCTTGAAATGTAAAGATTTGATAAAAGTTAATAATCGAAATATAAAAAATTAATTGAAAATATTATGCATATGCAAATAAAGAAAAAATAACAATGAAAAAAAACATTCTTCAAATTCCCAAATACCTTTAACGCTAAAGGCTCCCGATAGCGCTATAGCTATTGGAGGCGCCCAAGCTTCTGATACCTGAACTCCCTTTCCTAGATACTTCGCTTACAAAATTGATAGGCTAAAAACAAACATTAAATAAAACTATTAACATAAGAAGCTGATTCAAACTATTAAGCAACAAAAATCAAATAATATAACGCAAACAAAACACTAAAACAAATATTAAAAAAATTCAAGTATAACGAACTTGTTAAAAAAAAGAAAATATATAAAACGCGTAAAATAAATATCTTTATATCAAAGGCATTCGCCTTTTTTCAACTTTATTTCCAAAAGTTTACTTATTCCAGTAGTTAGCGCTTAATTGCCTTATGCTTATGAAATTCGTTAACTAGCCGGAAGTATTACTAAAAAGCCTAAAACCGAGAAAAAGAAAATGCATTTTAATAATATAAAACGCTGAATCGGAATTGCTAAAAGCGAAGGCTCAAACTTCCTAATACCTTAAAAGTTCTCCTAATACGAATAGGGGTTACCTTAGTTCATTAATAAGCTTATCTTTTACCTCTCAAATAATCATATCTCGTTGCATCTATTTTTTATATTAAAAGTTGCGAGATAACTAAATAAATAACTTTTTTAATTTATACAATTATCGTTTCTCAAACCTTACACATATTCTATTAACATAAGATTCATATCGTTCAATTATATTTAGTTTTTCCTTTATAAAAAACTTGTTCTTGCGTAAGTTACTATAAATATATGGTGGGGCAAATCCCAAGCAATCATATAATAAAAGAAAAAGTACTTAAGGCATAAAAGTAAACTTGATATAAAAAAATGGTTTAATTAAATCGAAAGATAAGATAAATTTGAGTAGCAGGATTTGTCATTTTGAGAGTGAAAAAAAAAATGTATTAGATAAAAAATTATCATCAATTGTAAGATAAGTGTTAAAAGGAATGAAAGGAAAGTTGGCTCTTATACCGAAGCAGGCTCGGCAAAGCCGCATCCGATAACGTGACATCCAACCACCAAAATCAAATGGCCCTACCACAATATCGCATTCTTTTAATTATAAAAATAAAATATTTTATATTATTTTGCATCTTTTAATTTAAAAATCATATTAATAACACATCACGTTATAAAGATATTTTTATTTTAATTATTGCATCTATTCTTTTCGCTTTTATCTTAGCTATTACATTTTCTTATATTTATATCCTTATTATTAAATATTAATATACCTATTTCTTCTCAATTTCTTATTAGGTTACATTATAGCAAATTATAAAATTAATTATTTCTTATAATTTCGCATTTCCTAATCTAAAAACTAAATTCATAACATAATTTATTATAAAGATTTATTACTCTTAAACTTTTGTCCCCATGCTTACACGTTGGCCTTACTTCGTTTTCCCTAACTTTAGCTTTCCTTAACCGCACATGTAATAATAAAACATCTAGCAAAATCTTTAAAAACAATAAAAACTCAATGACATCAGCAAGCTAATCGACTGTCAGTACGATTCAAACTTCTGTTTGCAGTCGTGAACACGCGCACCTGTATATCAATGGAGCCACTGCTCCGTATTGAAGACTCTGCTTCCGCTGAAGTGGATCCAAAACACTCAAGAAGACCAAGGTCGGGAAGAGCCTGCGGATCCAGCGCATAGCTTTCATCTTCTCTGGGGCCATCGAGCTCTTCATGTGAAATTTGAGTTTCTTGCAATACTGGCAACCATAGGCCTACTGTTTCCGTAACCCTTTTTCTGAGGTAACTGAAGGTGATTTTTTAGTCTATGCACATCTCCTTTGACGACACCTCTTAGGTGCCTGCCACTTCTCTAGGAAATGTTCGGTCTTCTTGTTTTTCTCTCGCAGCGCCATTTTTGCTTAGCCGTTGCCCTGTATTTCAGTTCAGTTAGAACGGGGTTCACAGAAAACAAAGCTATTGCGTTCACCTACGTGACTTGCGTTTGGCAATCCGATTACGCTTCTTTCGTCCTTCATCGGTGGTGTTATTTATTATATTGTAGACTTGCAATATTGAGGGATTTTTGGCCAGAGGCCTAGATTGACTAGGCTGCTCTTGCATTCGCAGCGCAAGAATCTTCCTATGAGTAGATAACAGGAGGGCAAGCAAAAGCCTATGTCAGAACGGGTAGAGATGTTCAAATCGACATATTCGGAGTTTCTTATCCATTGATGACACGAAGATGACCTTAAAACCTTGAGCCACACCGTTGCATCTAGACTACCCAGTTCCATATTTCTCCCGGGGAGCGAGGGATTAGTGGGTCCTTCATGCATCGTCAAAAGATCGGACCGAAGATGACCTTGAAACCTTGAGCCACACCGTTGTATCTCTCTCAGATTACCCAAATTGATGTTGGTTGGACTTTTGTTGGTGTTGGAGTTTGATTGTTAGTTTTTGATAAGCTTCGGAGTTTAACGTAAATATGCAAGTGCCGACCGAGGCTTTTTCGTTCGATTTTCATGTTATTTCACTCAGGCGTTTTTGTTGCACATGGTTGTGCCTTACGCCATCGTTCCCCAACCTACACCAAAGGTTTATCCAAAAGCAATTCAGGTTGTGCAACCGCTCCGCAGAAGAGACAAAGAAAGTGTACATAACTGGAATCTCCAGCCATTTCCACCCTTAGAATTGATTGATGGAGACTATCCGAGTTAAATGACCTGGTGGGGCCAAAACGGTTGGTTTGTACGCACCACTTAGTTTGTGCACTCCACTTGGATTGTGCACTCGCTGCATATTTATCACGGAACGATGCTCATACACCTCTACTGTTATTTCAACCCCCAGCAACAGCTTGTCCAATAGCACCCCCAATCTCCCCGGACACGACTCCCTTCAGGATAGTCTCCCCCATGCTCTCAACCCAATGTCCAGCTTTCTTCAACTTCTAAGTCCATGCCCCTTGCTGCTCATGACCGAGCTCCTCCCACTTCGTCCCAACATGTGGCCCATGCACTTCCTCATCATGCACCATGGCCACAATCTTCTCCCCTCCCTCTTTCAATACCAACACCGCTCCACACAGTTCAGGTAAGTGCTCGGGGAGATGATAGAAATACTCTCACTAAATTTTGTTGGATCTACAGTAGGATAGTGGGTGGAGCGGTTGGCGATATGGGTAGGGTTCATGGGTTCTGAGGCCAGTTCCAGCTTGGTTAGCTTCGTTGTAGACACTCAGAAGCTGTACTTTTGCTTTAGCTTGTGTGGTATCTGTTGGGTGATGTGACTTGTTATTGGTGATCATGCCTTAATTAATTAATACAAGAGAACTGGAAGTTGCCTACATACATAGTAGGAGTAACACCTTTCTTTGGTCTACCAACCACAATGTGCTTGTTGCCAGAGTTCGACGCAATGGAGTTTCTCCGAGTCCCGCCGTAGCAACTCTCGAGCACATGCCAGATCTGTGAAAAAGATGTTACCGAGTTAGCCCTAGACTATTAGCGACGATAACACTGCAGCTTACGGACACGATACGTACCTCAAAATAGGCTCGCCGTCGGAGAGTCTCGCGTTGGGATCAATGACATGCTCAAGGAATTGGCGAAGAATACTTCATCAGGCGCTATGGTGACAATAATATTGCAGGTGCGTCAAGACAGATAGATGCGGAAGTCGAAGTGCTGGGCGGTGCTTCGGGAAAACCTTGGGCAAAAGTGCAAAAAGCTCACGAATGGAGCTCAAGAATTTCGTAATGCTGACTAGGCATGACAGAACTAAACAGGTAAATACTTGATGTTGGCGATGAGATACATGGTGAACGATGGATGTCGGATATCGGCTATCTTATCTAGAGTGCTTTCAAGCTCGAGCGCTAAATCCCAGGCACTCCCATCCCGTGCTTAAAGTGCCTTTAAGCTTCCTTGGTATTGGTTGAAGCTTCGGCTAGCGCACGGAGCAGGGTTCCTTCGGGACGTGCCATGGACCTTCCGGAGTATACTCTGGATCTGGAAGGATCCCGAAGCTGAGCAAGTAGCTGTGCAATCATCAGACATCACTGCCGCCGTTCTAGACTCCTAGACCGGTCGATACTGTACTTTCGGCTAAGTATAGAAGAGTCATCCAAGAGTTGAGCGGAGTATCTATCTCGCGTGTCTATAATCTTACAGCCACAAGTCCATCAAATGTTCTCGGGAGTCTCTGATTCTTTCATCATGTCAAGCAACATCTCTTCCAAATGATCCCACATAGTAAAATGGCTTTTCCCCTCATACTCCTTCAACACCGCATTTGGCAGACGCGCAGCCATGTAGCGTCCCAGCGCAGGTGGTGTGTTGACATCCCACTTGCCATAGAATAGCCGAACCCCCTCATAGCCCACGTCATGAAGTTCATACCCCCAGTATCCAGTCGCCAACTTACTGTCTTCGACATAACCTCTAGAGGATCCTTGTCTATAGACCTCTCTAGTAATGCTGACGAGCCCCTGGAAGACCTCTTCTCCTGAAAAAGCCTCTTGATCATGTTTCGTCATGTACTTGGTACTTTGGCGAACAATCTGTTTGGTCTTCACACAGCTTTCCTGATGTACCTTTGGAGCCACACATCGGTCAAGGATTAACCTGAAAAACCATGGATGCTTCTCCCATATCCAGAGCCCGATGCGATTCAGCTTGCTCAGCCCCTCCTTTCCTGCTTCTTTTGGTCCTACACCCATCGCGATACCTACGGAGAGCAGGTTCTCCCTCGGTAGTAGCTTTGCGCAAGCTAATGCATAGGGAGTGCCGCCACTGACGCCGAATATTCGATATTTCGTGAGCTCCAAATGATCGATGAGATGTTCGAGATCTTTAACCCAGCCGAGGACGGTACGGTCGGCATGGAATGTCGACAAGCCGATTCCTGGCCTATCGATACCAATCCATCGAATATTGAGTTTCTCTGCAATCGCCGTGTCGGATTGTAGAAGGCAGGCATCGAGACGAGTGTCGGGAATTCCATGAATGAAGATGAACGGATGGGCATCGCGAGCTTTCGAGCCGTATTCTGCGTAGGCCATATGACGTCCATCTGGAAGTCTGAGAAGCTTGCAGTCATCAGGAAGAGGGTATTTGAGGTACTCCTTGGGCGCATCTGCCAATGTCGCTACTATGCTGGCAGACTTTGGTTCCTGGAAAGACCACGCAGCTTGTGTGAAAAAGCGTGAGCGATATTGTCGCGTCCCAAAAAGTCCACTTATTGAAGGAGACTCAGAGGACAGTCGAATTGAGTTATAATCCCGTATGGTCGCTGGATTAGGTTGACTGTTCCTGCCTGTGCTGACTTTAAAAGGTTGTCTGATATGCTGACAACAAGAGTTGGTGCAACATCTCCTCAGACGAGAATTGAGGGCAGGTCGAGTGAACATTGGCCGAAGAGGACGAGCCATCTACCTTGAATATATGAGTATCCTCTTCGATGAGAAGAACGTGTAGCATTTGTTTGTTGTTGATATGAATATTTGAAGGACAGGACATCAGGCTGCATCGAGGGTAGCACTCGCGCTAGCCCAATGTAGTCTCACGAAGCGCTCGCCAATGCTGCGCCATCGTCTCTCTTCAATCACTTTTGAGCATATCAACACTTATTACTCAGAATGTTCAACTCAAAGATAATGTTGGTACATGATGTCATTAGAATATTTACAACAAAAACAAAGCAGCAGCCAGTGCTATGAATCCTGCAACATAAGCGCCTCCACCACTTTGTCCGAAGCCTGACGTTCCAGGCGTTGGGGATGTCCCGTTCGTGGCTGCTCCAGTTCCCGTTCCGTTCGAGTTGGCAGCAGGAACTGTCCCAGTAGCTGCCGCACCTCCAGGCTGCTGCGCACTCGGAGTCACCTTTGTGATGTTTGCTGCGACCAACGTAGCTGAATTGATTGGTGCTGCAGCTGGAATGGTGCCTGAAGAGCCACTGGTTGATGTACTGTTTGTTGATGTAGATGAAGTGCCATTTGAGACATCAAAAGAATTTCCTGCCAGGATCGGTACACCTGCTGCTTTTACTACATTGACGGCATTGAAGTTGGTCCGGGTGGCTGCGGCCTGCTTCAACTGTGCAATCGCCACGCTATTGTTCGTTCCTGATGTGTCTAGTAGGAGCTGTGTGTATCTGTGCGTATTTGGTGCTTTGTTGGGTGGCGAGGGTCCGAAGTATGGCGCAAATGCTGTCTCGTTGCTCGCGCTGCTGAGCACGAAAACCATCATACCTCCGATCATCGTTGCCGTCGTCGCCGAAGTAAGACCCTGCTGCATCCAATGAAGGAGCTCGCCTGTTGGACCTCCTGCTGTCTGAGGAGGGATATCTGGGTCTACCATCATGACGGCATACGTTCCCATCAACCGCTGTGTGGTTCCGATCGTAGGTACTTGTGCGGTTTCTTTTGCGATGTTAGAATGGCCCTCAACAGGGCGATGAGCCCAACATACCTGCTTTGGTCATCGCCTTTCCATTTAACGCCAGAGTGTTCCCAAAAGCCACAATCAGATCTGCATTCGAAACTGGCTGAAAGCCCGTAGGTGTGACAGCTGTTGCGGCGCCCGCGAACGCAACTGCAAGAAGAGATTTTGACAGCATTATGAGAAAAGGAGGCCTGCACGATTACCGGAAAGTTCAAAGTACGCAAAGTCAAGGATGAAAGAAAAGAGAGATAGGAAAGATGGAAGAAGGTTCGAAGGCACTAATATCGTGGACATCCAAAACGCGCCAAGCTAGGCAATGACGATTTTGATACAAGCCGAATGTGGTCGGTGGCTCATGTTCGTTTCGAAACATTATGCACCGTAGACAAACCCGCCACTTCGGGGCGATCTCTTTAGTATGCGGCTTCAGAGTTGTTTGATACGCGCACGTTCTTGGAAGGATTTTGATGGGTAAGACTTTTGAGTGGTGGGACGTCGCGGGAACTCCAGCTTGGCCAGAACTTCAGCCGTACAGAAGTTCGGAAAATCGACAGCCGCATGGGATCGACATGTTGATAAGAATAGATCTAATAATTGTATCCGAGGTCCAGTGAACGACATTGAAGATGGATTGTGGTGGGGTATGGGCTATGAAGGTTTCTGCCACACAGACGGTTTCATATCTCTCATCACGTGTTCCCCAGATCTCGACAGCCTCGACAAGGTTTGGCAGTGAACTCGCAAGCAAGGGTAGTACAGATGTATCTTCGGTCCTAGAGAACCGAGGCAAACACCTTTTCGGTCGTTCTCGATGCTGCACAATAATTCATGAATCGGCGCCGATCGTTGTTAAGCGGCAATGGATTTTGACTAATTTCGACCGTACGTCAAGCCTCCGGTCTTCTACTTCAAAACAACCATCTTCATTGCAAACAATAGCATCTAATCAATGGCGAAGTGACTTTCTCCAAGCCCACTTACTATCAGCTTAATCATTGTCCACTCAGCGCCACTCGGTATGTGTCGCTATGCTGGCGGTCGCGCTCACAGCACGATTAGATCGCTTGAGGATAATTTAGCTGCTACAGCGCCATGAGAGGAACGATCAGACAAGACAATACTTGATGATTGATAGGGTCACTCGATCTTCACTCAACTGAATGTTGATATTCTACTGACCTGTCTCCGAATGTCAATAATGGATGCACTAAGCGAGCTCAACCAGCCACCCGCTTCAAAAAGGGGGCGCGACAAAACAACGCTACCGTACGTTCGCAATAGACCTCGAGTCACGCGTTCATCCCTACTATTCACAAGATTTTCCCCCCATGAGAAAGTCAACCAAGTTAATAGGCCACCACCATATACTGATCCCATCTTCACGCCACTTATTTCAATGAACATCTCTAGCCAACGCCACCACGCCAACAGAAACTGTACTTATCTCACACGTGCGGATCCAGCTCAGTACAATGGTCTTCGGCCTCAAAACTTCGTGTTGACTAACGAAAGATTCGGGGTTTCACATTTTTTGATTTTTCATTTCCATTCTCTACCCTCCGCTTTCCCTGACTATTAGATCAGGTTGGCCAATAACCAGTCCTAACATACATCCCGAATACAATGTCAGATGCTCCGGTACTTTCATCCCACAGGAACAGGGGACCT
The DNA here is from genome assembly GCA_017365405.1 of Cadophora malorum. Lineage (NCBI taxonomy): Eukaryota > Fungi > Ascomycota > Leotiomycetes > Helotiales > Ploettnerulaceae > Cadophora > Cadophora malorum. The sequence continues at coordinate 99,324 of JAFJYH010000130.1, read as the reverse complement.
TTCACAGCCCGCCACCGAGGAGTGTTCCTGCGACGGCTCCAGCGACGAGCGGTCCAATATTCGCGCTCATGCCTGAGGCGTCGCCACGACCTCCTCTCCGATCTTTAAGCTCCGTGAGGTTCAGATCAAGTTCCTCGGATAGTGTTTCGGTGTCGAGGGCAACGGGGGTGACTGACGCAAGGGCGAGACTTACAAGAAGCATGCAGGGGAGGATTTGGTATCTCATGTTGAAGGAGGGTTTTCGGAGTTATCTTTGTCTGGGATGTGGAGTTAGGTGGGTTGATGATGAAGAAGCCCAGTGATGAGAGAATCGAGCTGGGTTTTATAGACGTGATGATAGAATATCCGAAAGCAATATGAATCACAAGATATATGATTCATGGCTTTGTTGATATGGAAGCAGATTCAAGCTCGCAAAGTGGAACGGACTTGGTCACACCGGTCCTTCGAATCACAAAGACCTGAGTCAACATTGAAAGAGCAGAGGCTAACAGTGGCTGCGAGGTAGACAAAATACCTCAGATCCATACACCTGGCTTTGCAAACCGCAACAATGAAAATAGGGCCGTAAGGCTTCATCAACAGGTTAGGTCCGTAGAACACCATTTGAGTTCTATTGAGGGCAAGGGTATGTCAACGTGTTGAGCCGAAGTGAAATCATATGATGACAAAACCTTGAACCCTGACGCCCTTGTCTCTCAGGTGGGCAGCTGTCAAACGCGGGTCTCGATGTTGTATCCTATCGTGATCCTCGTTGTAAAACACCAGTAGACCCCCTTTACCATCTTCACCGAATTCGACCTTCTGCATGTACTCGCCAAAGTGATACAGCATCTTCCATGGCGGCTGTAGAGGTCCTCGTCTTGGATCAAACTGTGTTTGAAAAGGTCCCCACATATAAAGAACGATGGAGTATCCATCGACTGCTCCGTTGTGCGTAAGTTCGGCCCATTCTGTTTCTAGAGGGTGTGGTCTGCAATGCCCTCTCCTTTCATGAGCCTGGGAATACATGCCTCTCCGCGAATCCTGAATGTGAGGGGAGAGCGAATTGGATGGAGGACAAGTTGGAACAGCCTAACCCAATACAGATACCATCGTCTGGAGCAGTGGAGAACGGACCGAGTCCCATTCGCCCCTCCTCGGTCGTGAAGAAGGTACGACCTGGTAAGTAAAAGGCACGCGGTGCACCATACGTGCAGCTGAAAGATCTTCGTGGGTGCCGTTTATGCAAGCAATATATTCCACTCGTCTTCGATAGAGCCATTCTTTCTTCGATATGATTTCTTGGACCATGGCTTCTGTTATCTGGCACGTAAAATCCGAAGGAAACAAACTCAGAAGACCAAAAGCTCGATCTCTTGGATCTAAACATGACAGGGACCTCGTCAGGCATATCAATTTGTGGGGATCGGTGCCTTTTTGGACTGGCCAGAGAAGATCCTGTATGTTGCTGATCTTCGTGGAGTCAGATGCATGGAGACCTTTGACTTTATTGTTGAACAGAACAAAATTCAGCCCATGTACAGCACGTGTAAGGTATTCCAATCGAACGCTGTAAGATCCTGCAACCACAATTCCACGGGCAGCGAGCTGGGTGGCCTGGAAGACCCAAAGCTGCGTGAACCAAGGACGCTCTAGGAGCTTCAGGAAGGCATCCCAATGCTATTTCCTCTTCTCGGACTCCCAAAACATTCGTACCGGCGACTCCGGTGTCTGATATTTCATAGAAAGCATAGACGAAGTGTCCTCTCGCAAATCCCTACCGATTTCGTTAATGAGCTCCAATGCAAGCGAGCTTTGGTCCTCTTCCGGACCAAGCCAGACGACTACTTGTCGTGCTCTCCTATAAATATCGCCCATGCGAGAAACTTATATACCACGCTCGATCACATCTTGTTGGTTTATACAGATAGCGTCTATCCACAAGATTCGGTCTTCTAGCGGTTGTCTGAGGTGCTGCAAGGATATCAAAAGATTTTGGGAGACCAAAAGGACGTTTTCTTTCTGATCTGAATTGGCCATTTCGTACTCGAGGATTTGTACGCGTCCCCTTCTCAACACAGATATCTCTTGTGGATTTTCAGAAGATCCCCAGGTGTACGATAGAGCTTCGTAGACCCCATCACATGGCGGGTGAAGATCGTTTAAGTCATCTGAATTCTCAATTCTGCCGGTCGACGTACTAGAGGTGGTCAAACTCTCGACATGGCACGTAGGTTCTTCGAGGGTCAAACTGCCCACTTCTCGAGCCAGATGACCGTCGACATCCTTGATGGAACTGTTCTCGAACACGTCTCGAGGCATCATGTGGCTGTCGATCTCCGCGCCTGGTGCCTCTACCGAAGAACTGCTATCTGGCGAGGGATCCGGGTACCAGTATGCATGAAAGATATCTATCATTACCTTGTCAGGCATCTTTCCGGGCAGAAGTCTGAAGAAGCGGCCCTCATCCCGCTCGCCACTCAGCTTCTCCTAGAAGTACGGCGCCATGTTTGCCAACGCAAAGTTCCCGGGAAAATGAAATGCTTTCGAAATTGGAGCCTCAGTCGTTGAGGGGAGCTGCTCTATATACTCGACAGCATCGGGCAGCGTTGCTTTGTTCGACCTTGTGGTATCCAATGATAGTATGCACCTCGCGGTGTACTATGCATCTTGGTGCACGCATCTGCGAATGACATTGTATGCCCTCTTAAATTCCATTTGCAGAACCAATGACAGGAGCAAGCCATTCCGGTCAAAAGGGCATAGCAAATATCTGCTTGAAGCCGAGACAAACGAAGGAAGTGATATTTAGGCAGCTAGGTAACACGTGACCATCCCGAAAACCGCCAACCTCCGCCTTTTATTTTTGGCGACATTGAGCACACATCCCAGCCATCCCACCATCACCCCTCCAACCCGCCACCAACAATGAAATCCTGCTTGTCAGGCGTGAAATATCTGAATATGAGAAGCATTTGCACATCACCCATCATTTTCTTCTTCGATATAACTTGATTACGTTCCTCAAGTTTGAGCGAGCACACGAGAAACATTCCGCACCACCCTTGCCAGTCAAAATAAACAAACACGGCGAGCAATACATCGGTACCAACCCCGCATAGCCTTCCGAGCCTTCAATATCTTCCCAGAGATGGCATCTACAGCTGCAAAAGCAGGGGATGTATCACCAATTCTGTCCGCCGCACTATCAACCTCGGACGAACCTCCTCCACCGTACGACGCCTCGAGTCTCCCACCCAACCCAGGTTTCTGCGAGCTCGCCTTCCGCGAAAGACTAGATAATCGCATAACAGGCGGAGGCATGCCATCAGCGCAATACTTCACACCCTGCAAAGCATGTTCTTTTGTCTGCGGCGACGAGATACCGCCAGTTTATAAACAAGGGTGGCTCGACTGGATTGATCCAAGTGTGAACTTCAGATGGGAATCGCATGTGGCTGCGAACAAAGAGAAGGATGCGCTGGAGGAAGGGCAAAGGGAATTGCTAGGCTGCTGGATATGCTGGGAGTATGACCAGAAGTGGATCGAGCCTATGGTACCGAACGAGTGGTATAAACATATGAGACGGCACTTTTTCGTGGAGGGGTATAGGATATGTAAGGGGAAGACCGGAGCGATGCAGAGGAGGAGGAACTGTGAGGTCGGACATTGCCCGAAGATACATTCTTGAGGTTTCTTTTGCTACTTGGCCTGCTGTTCTGGACTTTCGAGCTACGCAAGGCCCGGCCTACACCACGAGCATTGGAATGATGATTTACGAGACATGCAATTTTGCCTATACTATTTTGCACTACTGCTCCCTGCTTCTTTACTTCTTGCATAGCACGCCATCGATCAATTCCCATCCTTCGTTACCGACACATGGATGACACCAAAGAACATCTTCTGGATCTACTTTCTTCTTGATGGCAAGCAAGCGCTCGTAGTTGTCTCCCCAGAACGCATGCTGAAAGTCTGGCTCATCTGGATATGCCTGTTTCTATTTCAATACTTGTTCAATGCTTTGAGTGATAAGACGGGAAGGGCTACCTCATTGACATATGCTCCAGAATCAGGTGCCATTCTCCTCAATCCTTCAACATACACATCCGTCAGCAAAGCTTTCTGCTTCTCCTCTTCCGCGGCATCGAATGGGTTCCAGCGGGCACCGATCACTGATCACTGTCAGCTTCTATTTCTCTCACGGCGATTCAACACATACCAGAATGGATGTACGCCTTCCTCCAAGCTGGGTTGACACTATTTCCTCCACCTCTCGGCTTCGCGTCCCTTGTTCCTTTTCCGGCCACGAGAAAGACACTCGTGAGACCACCAGATGGCGTCGCAGCTCTGTACCCCTCCTTCAACGCAGTTCGGTTGCCAGTCAGAGTCTCGCCATCAATCAGCCATGATCCGAGGACTTCGTTGTGGCCCGCATCCAAAGGTCCATTATTATCTTTGTACCAAGCCCAGAAGTCTGGAAAAGTCTTCACATCAACAGTGGACATGAATTGTCCTGGGTACGCGGCTGTTGCATCTGCGAATAGGGTCCTCAGCACTTTTTCTAGCGATGCAGAAGTATTGGAGGGGTGCAGCGCCGGGAGGAAGAAAGCACCAGCAAAGCCATCGGCAGTACTTGTGATATTCATCTCCGGGCTGATGATGTTGTGCGCGATGTAGGCGTAGCCCGAAATTGACTGCTCGTCCAATGCAGGATACTGAGAGAGGATATCGGCCATGACGTCCCAGTATGCTTCTGTTTCTGGAGCGGTACCGAGGAGGAATGTTGCGACATGGATTTGCGTTGACGGAAAGGCTCTCATCGTCACGGATGTGATAACTCCGAAGGTTGAACCGCCTCCCTATACATCGTTAGACTAAATGCACACGTCGGTATTGGCTACTCACTCCTCTCATCGCCCAAAACAAGTCTCTGTTCTGACATTCGTTGGTTATTAGAATGTCACCTCCTGGTGTCACAACTTCCATTTCGAGGACTTGGTCAGCAGCCATACCATACGTCGAGCTCAACGCTCCATGTCCACCCCCAGTTAGGTAGCCTCCGACACCGACAGTGCCAGCTCCACCAGACACAATTGTCAAGTTCCTGAGATGGGCTTGTTCATCAAGCTCAAGCATTTGAGTACCGGCTGCAGCAGTGATGGCAGCTCCTTCGACGACCTTCTTACATCCCTTTGGCTTGAAACCATCATGGAATTCAAGTCCTCGCATATGATGAGTCCATATGGAGAGGGAATTCGGTGCCACGGATCTATTATATTCAACACTGTCCCAGATCAAATGCTTGGAAGTCCAACATACCTTCCAAGGTAATCATGTCCTGTCCCCTTCACAACCAACCTCACATGATTCTCTCTAGCAAAATCCACACCCTTCTTCACATCCCTTGCACTCGTCGCATTCACCACATACACCGGATATCCATTCCCACTGCAGGGCAGCGTGGGAAGAGGGAGACAAGTATCGTTATTCCAGTTGTTTTCAATGGTACTGACAGGATTATCGGTATGCCATTGGGTAGTCAGCCATCCCGTTTCGACGCTCAGGCAAGCGAGAGGGTCGAAAGTCGGTTGTGTAGGGTGGCAGACTGCTCCTGGTGGAGAAGGTTGGATGAGACGTCCGTGGAGAGAGGCGTTGAGGTGTGACCATTTGGCTTCGCTGGGCCAGCTGTTCGTCCCTGGGATGGCTTTACATTTCGGATGGGTTGTTGCTATACCCAGGGATATGAAGCCGAGGAGTTGATAGATGTAGGTGAGCATTGCTCTTTTGTTGTATGAGGTATATGTGTAGATGTCCTGGAACGGTTTTATGTCTCTGACGAACTCTTCGAGTTGCTCCATTGTGGCTGCTTTATTTGACGGTCTTTTATATCTTTCAATATTTGCCAGCTCGATTAGGCTCCAGTAATTGTACCACTTCGTTCAGCCGGCTGATCTATACATTTATGATCCTTTGGAAAAGTTGTAAGTCTTGTCGTTCATCGCCAATGATCTAATATCCTATCACCGTGATCGAATAATACTAGGGAAGCAAACTGGACCGACCGTCCGAACCTGGGAACGTATGTTCGATTGGGGCCGTGCGGGGTGGGCATTGCTGCGTATTGAACTTGTCATCGTCCTCTGTCTTATTTTTTTAGTAAGAAGTTTCTAGGATGCTCGGGTCTATCGTATTGGTTCATGAGGCTTTTGTCGCTTTGGGTAGTGAATCCGGATACGGTGTAAGGCGGGGCAATCCTTCTGCCGATTGGAAGATCGTAAGCTCAGCCACTACATCACGTGGAGACAGTGTACAAGTCAAGTGCTGGACTTGAAGAAAGTAATGACAAATACTGCTTCATGTTTGAAAACACCAGAGACCAACAGTTTGTTAGATAGGGGGACCGCAGGTCTTGTATCGCTTCTCATCTTCGCTCAAGCGGCCGAGATCACTTGCTTAGCACAAGTTAATGGCTGGCGAAGCTTGTCTATTGACATTATATCTTCCCAAGAGCTCCGCTGAACCTTGAATATCAATATTGATGATTTGTTACGCTACGAGGATTGGCTTCAAAGATAGGCACTTGTTGAGACTCCTGGTCGGCCACGCGGGATCCGGAGCTGGCAGTAAAGACCCAATGGCTTTAGTACCATGTTCTGAATCTTGTAAATTCATGTTACCTCCAAACGTGTGTATCGTAATCAGGTCTTTGAATCTCCAATTTCCTTGAGTTGGTAAAGGACTCCATGATGTCTTGTCAGCCTGGAAGCGACGAAGCGGGAAGTTGTTAAATTGAGCGAGCCGCGCGCTTGCGAAACCAGGACTTGAAACTTCGGATATCGTGCAGATTCCGTTCCCTGGTGTTAGGCGCTGGATAACTGTTAGGTATCTATGTAGTCTGGTAAGTTCTTGGGTTCCTTTCAGCGCTACGGCTTGTTAGCTTGCAATGTTGTCCAGTAGACATAGCACCAAAGACCACGGTCCAACACTACCAGACCACCAACGAGTTTCACAACTGCACTAAAAGGGCATTTTGGAACGAGGAAAATCTTCCAACATCACCCAAGTAGTATATAAGATCTATCGAATACCACATTTCAACGAAGTTCATTCTCATCAGTCTCAACAGCCACGTCACCTCGACTCTGTTCCAAACTTACATTGCATCAATCCATAGGTACGTGGTCTCACGTCGGAATGATTACATAACTATTCATGCTTACTACTCGCCAGCTTAAACTTTGTTGAAACCAAGTCCAGAGCAGCCTATCTTTAATTTCCCTACAGTCTGAAACATAGGTATGATCCCTTAACCTCGACTTGGGGCCAATTCCTGGCAAGAACATCGCTAAGAATCTCAATCTGACAGTCATAATGGCTGGAGTCTACGCATCCACAATTCACTCACCCGTTGACCAGGCCGGGGACTGTACTGCTTGTGTTAGTAGTGGAGGGGGAAAAGGATCACCCACTTGCATCAAATGCAACGGCACGGGAAGCTGCTGAAGCGACTTGCGCAAAATATCGGCTGGAAAACGGAATTGGTGCTCACGATGTTGGGCTTCTCTGCAAGTTGAGGTAGAAGGCACAGGTTAAGGGAGATAGTGGAAGAAATACACTTTTTTTGGCCAATATAATTTTGCTTTCTTTCCCACGGTGCTCATGTATACGCTCGAAGTTCAAACAATCGTAATTGTCTTGACATTCCAATCCAAAGAAATCCCATCTTCTTCCGCTTCTTCCACTATCCCAATTCTTTTAAACTCGTTCTCGGATATTCCAGTTGGCTCAAGCATCAATCCGAATATCGTTACTACTTCCGGTTCTTTCCAGTTCGTCACATACTCTCCACGTCTTGGCGGAGCCTCTCTCCTGTCGCGATGGATGAAACCAGCCAGCTGGACACAGACTGCACCCCGATTGATCAAATGCGAATGGCAGTTGCTCGCATCTCCGGGATGTTCATCTAGAGTACAAAGTAATTTCCCATGCGGAGGACTTGCATATACGCCAGCGTCCTCTGCAGCCTGCCATCTGTTGTTCATTCTCATCATTGTGAACATATTCCCTGTCTGGTTGTATATTGGCTCAGCTTCGTTCAACATTTGTGCGAGAGGCTTGAATCGTGTCTTCAGCCTCAAGCACCCAGACAAGACTTGACCAAAGTCATTGTCTCCGGAATTATCTACATTGATCCCGATGATCTCGGCCTTGGGTGTTGTTGCGCTGTAGCGATGGAGCTCGAGTCCACTGGCGTACCAGGGCAGTTGTGTCGAAGCCCAACTCCACGACGGAACAGCAGTATCGGCTGGTCGGTCCAGAGCAAAAGTAGACTGCCATAGCAAGCCTCGGTGCATGTCCTCTAACCATAAGCCTGCTCTGTAGCTATACCCGATCAGCTTCGCTACTGTCTCCGCCACACCCGCAAGAGCTGGAAGGAGATCCCCATGCTTGGTGATGCTTCGACCAAGGTACGCATTTCCTAGCATTCTGTACCACCAAGCCAGAGCATTCTCGGGATGTGGACCCCAGTTGATCTCTGGGTTGGTGTCAAGACTGACGGGCTCCATACGCTGGAGTTGCCTCCCACTTGCGTCAAAGAAGGTGTCTCCGTCCGAGGAAATGGGGTATCCTTCGGTGTAAGTGGCTGTTCGGCACTCCCAGTACAATTCATATGCTCCAAAATCGACTCTTCTAGGAGATAATACACTCTCTTGTAATACCCAGGCACGCTTGTGCAGTGGTTGGTCGGGCAGAATTCGCCACGGCCCGTTCCCGTGCATTTGAATCCTCAGACTGGCTATACCACTCACGTCCAACTTCTTGCTATGACAGGGAATAGACACTAAAGAAGCTCGAAAATGTCGGTCATGATTTGAGCTAGTGAATATTCCTTCTGTGGAGGAGCGAGCTGCTGCAGCTGAGATGTTCAGTGACGCATTTGCATAGACTCGAAACATTTGCGAGGACTCCGCCGTCCAGTCCTCGTGGATATCTTGGATGATGCATAGAGAGTCGATCCATATGTACCTGAAGCCCATTCTCCTGCAAATTGTTATAGCATCGCGGAATGTTTGTGGTAATGTTTCCTCCGGAATTGACGCAACGTGATCATGAAGGGTAGATGAGGTCGTGGTGACACCAGCCGCGCCTCCCCAGCAATGACTCAAGGTCACCCATTCGCCACGTTCACCATGAGATTCGTAGAGAAATGGATCGCTGCCATGATCGGAGATATCCACAACTCTTGTGGGCAGGATGTGATCCTTTGACCAAGAGCAAAGTGGATGATTCTCTCTACAGGTTTTGATCCACCTGTCGAGAAGCGCAGCAGATTCCTCTGATTGGGAGTTCTGGCTGATTTCTCGGCCAGCAAATACTACTCTAAGAGGGTCATCTGAGAGAATGTTAGGGCGTTCATTCCTTTTCCGAGAGGCTGCGAGGCTGGCTGTAGCGTGAAAGGTAACAGCATGACAAAGATTATCTTGTATTTGTTCCACGTACAAAATCACCTACCTGAATTTGTATAAAGTTCAAACCATATGCTGACTACATCCTTGAAAGGGTGACGAAACAACTCCCTTTGCTCCAATATGAACAAACCGTTTCGTCCTTGTGGCATAATGGTAATCTGAGTTTCCGGCCAGTTCATGTCTTTGTCGAAATCTCTCGCGAGCGTCTCAGAAGGGTGTCGCCGGATCTCTTCTGCCTTTACAAATGCACCGCACAGTTTACATCCACCTTCAGCAGACTGACAGAGTGCTGTCCAACTTCTGCAGTGCGCGATAGGGTCTTCATGGGCGATGAGACGATCAAGATCTTGGACTTGCTTGCAAAGATGACAGAGGCTGGCAGCTTTGATCTCCGTTGTTGATATTGTCGTCGTCGACATGATTCCAGGCGCAACCGTTTTAATGTAGGAACTTTTTGCAGAAACGTGAATATTTATCTTGAGAACTTACAGAAGAGAAAGAAAGTCTCGAGATGCGACAACGATCAGGTTGCCTAGAATGGCCATTAGCCGATATCCGTCAGCAGGGGGGTGCGGGGGTGCTGGCGGGGTCATTCTGGGGGCCGAAACATGACAGACCGTTGACGCGCGCATAATTTGATCAATCACAAGACTTTTGTGGCTATGTAAGACATACTCGATCGGATAAGAGTATAGTTTCGCAGTATATATCACCCTGTTCGTAGTATCGCCGGAAGAGATACCAAAAATCTAGCGCACGCAATTCTCCACCACCATCCTCTCTGTTGAGAATGCATAAGTAAGCTTCGGTGCTCTTGAGTCTCGGTCAACATCTTTCGTGAAGATACATATATAAACAGATTGTATCAATAGACAAGAATGACTTGCCTTCGCTTCCAAATAGAACCCTGGGGAGTTTCCCGGACCAGGTTCATCTTTTATGAAACACATCCACCACCACACAGCAAGCTTTAAGCGAGGCCGATGCTCATGACAACAAAACAAACCAGGCACTTGATCACACACACAACACCAATAATATCATCAGTGGCATCATACTGAATAACTCTTTATAGTTGCATGAAAAATATCATTCACTTTTCCCGCCTCAAATCAGCCCCTTCCGATTGATCATCCTCGCCGCCCCCGTAAGTCTCAGCTGTCACCGCATCCTTGGCATAGGTCCATATTCTTGTCTCCAACGCTTGGCAGCCCGCTTGCCGACCCGCCACGCCTCAAATAGCTTCATGTACAATCCAACGCTCTTTCGCCTCACTTTTGCGTTTCGAGAAGGGGGTTTGTTGCAGATCGCAGTTGCGACGCACGTGGGAACACGTGGATGAGTGTTTGAAAGTCGAGACTCTAGAGCTACTTCACGAATTATTGACGTGAGATATATCTACACCCATTGTACTTGAAAATGTCGTGACATGGTACGTGAATCTGAAGTGTTTCTCAGCATGCGCTCCACAAACTGCTATATGAACGACAGTAAATCCTTCTTCTTCCTCTCAACCAGCACCCAATCCGCACTACCATCATTCCCGATTTCATACTCAAGCACTTCGGTATTATCCTTATTGTCATCTTTCCCTGGCTCAGGATACTTTCTCAAATGCTCAATAGCCCATCTAACCTCCTCCCCAAGTACAGGCGGCACCCTCCCCTCCCCAGTCAGCAATCCTAATCCGGCAACCGCATACAATTCCCCCAACCACCCCAGCGTTTCCCCCGTCTCCCATTCAACATCGTGGAAGTTCCTCCCCTCTTTCCGAACCATTTCCTCCCTCTCCCTCTCCCACTTTTCCAGCTCCTTCTTTGCAGGCAGCTCCTTGGCCTGCCTCCCAGAAAACAACCTCGCTAGTGCAATAGCCTGGTACTCGAAACTTCTGAATGTCAAGACGCGAGGAATACCCACTATACCGAGACTTTTGAAGTCGTGGAAGAATGTGTGGATGTATGATCTGACGAGTTTATTATTCTCGTAATCCCAGATCGGCCGACCGTTGTTTTTGATGTTCCAGAATGGGAAAGAGGCTTTGTAGCCTGTGCAGTAGATTACGGTGTCGATATCGTCGAGATATGTATCATCTTCAAAGATGATGCGACCTGATGGGAGGAATTCTTTGATGATAGGCTTCCATGCGATGCCTGGTGGCGGAGAGTCGCCGTCCCAGCGTGATTTTGAGCGGCGAGATTGGTAGACTGGTAGCCTGACTTCTGACAAGAGATCGTTTGTAAGATCATGGCCTGATGCCGAGTTACCGATGATGAGGACTTTCTTGTTTCGGCAGAGTTGTGATGTTCGGTAAACTTTCGAGTGGACTATGCGGCCTGGGAAGAGCTTGAAGTACTCCGCGAGACCTGTGACTTCAGGGATCTACAATTTCAACTGTCAGAAACTTCGTCGTGCATCACTTCATCTTGTAATAAGCGTATCTTACGAATGGTACGCTATAATGCCCGTTTGCCAAGACCACTGCGTCGAACTCGTCGTGCCACCAAATATCAACACCACGAACGGAGTCATGCTTTCGAAGAGTCAACCTCCATCTCTCACTTCATTTTTCGGATCCTTCAATGACTGATAAATCTTCAACCGTCATGTTCAAACTGAGTAGAGAGTCTATTTTGTGGTGTGAAAAGTAAGATTCAACGTATTGCTTGGGAATATTGTGAGGAACGAATGGGCCGTAAGCGAACGGGAGGTCTGAGAAGGACATAGCGATTGACGGGACATTTGTACTATTTTCTTATCAATTTAGTGATCCTATATCAAAGATGGTATGGCTACTAACGTGAGTGATGAGTATATCGGTGTCTTGTGCCATCGTTCTTGTCTGTTTGGAGAAGTGATCCTGGGGAGCCCATCCGGGATGCTTAGTGGCGGATCGATATCCGGAGGCAAACCTCCTGGTCTAAGAGGGAGCGAGCCTGGTGGCGACGGATCGTATATCCTCGAGACAGTTAGTGACTTATAATGACTTTCTTGTTGTTTCGCCTTGGGAATTGAGTACCATGTACCACCAGCACTTTCCCTTCTTTCAAATACTTGAATACGATCAAAGTATTCCTCTGCGGAAAAGGCTGCTGCAGTGATAGCACCTTGATACAACCATCAGTAACGAATCGAATATGTGGATTACATTAATCCGTTCCCGGAGGAAGATAGGGAATGAGGTCTCACCTGCTGCTCCAGCACCAATTATCGCTACTGATCTGACCCGATTCTGTTCCGCCATTATAACTTGAATGCAGGTGGAAAATATTGTGACCGTGTTACAAGTTCAAATACTGTTGATAAACCAACCTGCGATGTTTTGTGCCCCCAGAGCTTATATTGAAGGTAGTGAGATTCGCCATCCTCACGTGCCATTCGCAATTGCATCATCACGTGCTGGCATTGGACGAGGGAAACTGGTACCTCTTGGACGCATAAAACCAAGAGAATAGTCAGGATACACGTGAAGACGACTAAAGGTATCAAGAGCCAGCCTTGAAATCCATCTCAAGATGTAGAATGCCGAAAGGAACTCAACACTTACATCTGCATAATCATCAACATATGGCACAACTAGCAGATGTTTTGGTCCGTCTGTTCAGGTTTCAATATGTGCAAATCGCATATCAATCAGAGAAGGTAATATTCTGATAATGCGACTGGGGATACTAGGCACAAGACCGTTGAAGCGACGGCGGTATAAGCTAGACAGATGAACGCGTCTCCCAAGTCTCTGACGAACAGTAAACCTTCGCAGAGCGAGATCAGTGCCTCTTTTTCCTCTAGAATTGGCCGGCAGAGGTGAGCTTGCTAAAACTTGATAGGATGTAGAAAAAATCTCACAACAGCTCCGATGATCAGAAATGCAAATTTCGGTCAACTGTTGAACCGATCGATAGAATATGACAGGCCAACAAAAACTATATCAAAAGACAAGGAAATATATTAAGGACATGGAATCTCAGTGATCAATAACGTCACATCCACCATCACACCCAATATTCATCTTTGAAATTCCAGAAGCCTCACAAGCAATCACAGTCCACAGATCTTGACCTCGCTCTCCTCTACATATGATCACTTCCGTCTCCTTCACCCTCCTCCACTGTCAGCCCATTCCTTGAAACCACCCTATCGTCTCTCTCCCCTCTTTCTCTCTCCCGATCGCTCACTTCCCTTCAAAACCCTGCCATTCGTATATCCCTCACACCATACCACGTCAAATCCCATCTCACACACTCACATAACGACGCACCCACAACAACAACAAGCACAAGCCCCCGTACACCCAGCACAACAACCCACCGCAGCATCTCCCTTACTATGTCCTTTCTTGACAACCACAACGGTCTGTCCTGCCACTGCCGCCTGGCCTCCACTATATCCACCCACACCTCCAGATTGAGGATATTTCCCATCATAATCTTGACCCTGCCCATGACCATTTCCATACCTCCCGTGCTGGTCATGCTGACCGTAGTATTTTCCACTACTGCCATGGCTTTGCTGCTGCTGCTGCTGCTGCTGCTGCTGCTGCTGCTGCTGACCATAAACCGGCTCCCCATGTCCTTGATATCCTCCTTGATATCCATAATCCTGACCAGGCACAACACCCTGTCCGTCATACCCAGCTCCAGTATTCTGACCCATATTCTGGCCATGCATAGAATAGATCTTGACATGCTCAGACTGTTCAGGTCTCGGTCTCAGACCGGCCATAGAAGGTTCCTGAGGGGGATAGGTATCCAACGGATACGAAGGTTGAACCGTATGATAAGACGGGGCTTCCGACGGTGGTGGTGGTGGTGGTGGATGCGACATGCTGACTTTCCTCTCCAGTCTTTCGAACTCCAGAATCTCAGTCTCCTCGCCGTCTCTTCACTCTCCGTCCTAGATCTCGATCCCCAAACTCGAGTAATCTTTCACTCAAGCGCAGTCAGTCCCTCGTTCCCTGCCTCCCCGTCTCCGTCCCCAAGATCCCTAGCCAAAGAACTAGCAACTATGATCCCCTCTCTCGATAGTCCGTCTGTCAGAACCCCACTCCTGAACTTCGAAACGGGTCTATATCTGTCCGGCTCCCACTCGAAGACTGCAATGCGTCGAAGACTGTCCGTCCGTCCGTCCGTCCGTCCACGTTGTTTGGGCGTTTGTGTTGTACTTATGTCTAGTACCGTATCCTCTCGAGCACTCCTTCAAATACAATTATCGATCGAGCTTCGACCTACAACTGACTCGGTGTCCCTATGTCCCAAAGTAAGAGTAGAAAGCAACCCGAACCGAACCGAACCAAACAAACCAAACCAAAGCTCAGTCGATGTTTCTCCTTCCCAACACTCAAAGTCTCCAATACAATACAATACACCCTGGTGGGAACGACACAACCGTCAACCGTCAGGGTCTCAAATTGAATCAGAGAGCCGAGCCCTCTCTCAAATCTTTCAGCCGTCGCAATCTCTCCCCGTTGGTCCGATGCAAACCCGTATTCGTATCCAACTTTGTTCTCCTTCTCCCAACCACTGTACAGCTCGGTAATAGATCGTAGACTCTGATCCTTATTTATCAAGGAAGTCAGAAAAACCCCGTTTTAGATATTAGAGCTACCAGTTCTGTTGCAGAATACAAAAGCGAATGCGCAATAAAGAACTATCAAGGACCAGCGAAACCCCCCCTCAAGTCATCCTCTCATTTCCATCAAAGAGACAGAAAACCTCAGCTGTCTCCAAGCCCTCAGCCCCTCAGCCCCCCTCGTGGCGCAGTCCATCCCCATCCACCGCCAACAACCAACCAAAAACATCTACACCCAATCATCCCCCCACCACAAAACCACAACCGAGAAGTGATATGCTACCGAACGATGTGGCGCTCTCTCCCAAGGGCTGCGGTTTGCTGCATGTACAGGGGTTACAGAATGCAGCTGCACAGCTGACGACT
Organism: Cadophora malorum; assembly: GCA_017365405.1. Classification (NCBI taxonomy): domain Eukaryota; kingdom Fungi; phylum Ascomycota; class Leotiomycetes; order Helotiales; family Ploettnerulaceae; genus Cadophora; species Cadophora malorum. Next base: position 83,938 of record JAFJYH010000130.1, on the reverse strand, counting down.
GCGGTTCGCCTCGTGCCTTGTTTGCAGGTGGGGTGAGAACTTTGAGCTGATGATATGAAGCGATGATTGGTTTTGAGACGAGAAAATGTCGACCGAGGTTCATGTTTGAGTTTGATAACATTTGACTTTCGCTGATCCCGAAAGCTTGAACGTTCCTTCATCTTTCACATGATCAGGAAGGCATCGAATTGATGAACAATATCAATTACTTTTGAAAACTGTCTACCGACTTGAGGAAGACAAGTGTTAATGATACAGTCCTACCCGGACACGCCATGAGACAATGAATAACCCCGCCCTTTGTGTACACACCCGACTTTTACAATAAGAAAGCAATAGCGCCACCAACAATAGCAACGATACTCATACCGAGAGCAGCTGCACCAGCCGTGGAGACAGTGGTAGGATTGTATCCACCATTCCCACCAGGAGTAGAGCCATTGCCAGATCCTGAACCAGATCCAGAGCCGCCGGAACCGGAGCCAGATCCTCCCGAACCAGAGTCAGAATCTGATCCTGAGCCGCCAGAGCCGGAACCACCAGCACCACCCTGACCACCAGCGCCTCCAGAACCGCCACCACCGCCTTGACCACCAGAGCCACCGTTCTCAGATGGGTAGTCACCATCGCACTTGAGACCAGTGCAGTCAGTGTAGCCACATGGGCAGACAGCTCCTCTGCATCCACATCGGCAACGGTATGGGTTGCAGTAGCGAGGTCCTCCAGGGTATGTACCATTGGGATACGTCATATTCTTGCTTGGATCAGTTGGAACAACACCTGGGATGGCAACAGCAGGGTGAGTGATGTTCTGGACCCCAACGCAAGATGAATTGGCGGCAATTGGGCAGTCTTGAGCGGAACAGATACTCTGTGGTTGAGCACCCTGCGATGGGATGACAACTGTTGGTGGTGAGCAGCGGAAACCAAAAAGGCTCATAAGTGCTTGTCCGACGGGAGCAATATCCTCAGGAGTGACACCGAAAGACAAAGCTGAGGCAGCAACCTGTTCAATGAAGTAGGTGACCTCAGATGGGCTCAAGACCATGAACCTGGACGTGTTAGAATGTGTAGGTACTCCAAGGAGGAAAGCACGAACTTGTGGACATTGTATTGAGAAGAATGGGCAGAGTATGCAGGGAATTCCGAACCACCTTGCATGGAACAGCCGAGGAGAGTACCGAAGTATTGGTAGAGGTGAGTCAAGAGGGAACTGGGTATATTAGCAGATATCCGTTGATGGAAGCTGGGTGCATACAATTGTCTGGAGGTGTTGCCATTGGCAGGTCTGCCAGCCTTGAGGGCAGATGCACCACCATCATCGAGGAAGTTGACAGCGACACCTGAAGATCCTCCCTGGTTGGTAGATGCGAGGACACCGTTGAAGTATGGAAGAAGGTCGACTGCAGCACCACCGACTCGAGCTGGCGCGAGGATACCAGGGACAACAGCACCATTGGCAGTCTCTGAGTCTGCGGTTGTCAGTGGAGGTCCATAGCAAGAAGACGGAATACACACAGTTACCGATCACAGCAGTGTTGACTACAGCAGTTAAGAGCTTGTACTGGTTGGCTGCGGTGTTGTCCTTGAAGAGAGCAATGGTGTACTTGTCACAGAAAGAGGGTGTTTGGGCAGTGACGGTGCTGGCTGCAGCCGCAAGGGCGAAGATCTTGAGATGCATGATTGATTACGATACTGAGATATCGAGAGAAGAAGTGTTTGATGTGATTCCAAAAGCAGATGGAGCAAAGTTGTGATGATGGAGATGCGGATGATCGATGGTGAAGAAGAAGGAGGAGGAGGAGGAAGAAGAAGAGGGTGAAGAGGAAGATGGCCTTAAATTGGCTCTGCACTGGCAACAAGGAGAAGGAACGGTAGGGAAGAAGAGACGATAAGGACTTTGTCGACAGACCAGGCAGGGACGACCAACATCAACAGTAGTCCAGCCCAGCCCAGGCAAGAAAGTAGGCAAAGTATCTCGTGAGTACAATACACTGAATCGCTGATAACCCATAGCGATATATGGCTCAGGGATAAGAGATTGTGGGCATCATCGAGACTGGAAAAAATACCTTACCTTACATGGTCAATATTTACTAGATTTCAGGACGCAGGCGAAGCGAGGGAGTACGGCATGACTAGGCTCTAAGAACTGTCTATCACTTGACGAGTCTGGATCCTCGGACGAAGATTCTGCCTGGCTCTGGTCGCCGATCGAACTGGAAAGAGCTCCGCATTCATACGAAGAGGCTTGGTGAGATGAGGGATTCGAAATGTTTGATTGGCCGAGACTGTCAATGAGTCCCATCTGGAGTTCGTCGTACATAGGCCGTCGACTAAAGCTTGATTGAGTGTTCTGTGTAGTCATAGATTACTTCCCCCAAGCCCATGTAGGTGTCAAATTCGAAAAGCTAGCTTGTGGCAGATAGAATACAGCCCATCTGTGTGGTCTGCTGCTGTAGTACTACGTCTGTAGAACTGTCCCAACCGTTGATCGCAATCTGCTGTTCTCGCTCGTGATATCAGTATCAGTAGCACAAATTATACTCGCCACGGCACGGCGTCCCCAGAAGTCAAGATCCATCGCATGGATGCATTTCTCGCTCTGTCGAGTAGACCCCTTCGAGTAAATACAGTATCATTCTGGCAGTAACATCAGGGTCAGCCTTCGACAGCAAGCGAAAGATGCTTGGTCCTGTCAGCACGTGGTCTACGAGCAGGAACAAGAATATTGGAAGTGATAGACATCTCAGATAGGAGCAGAAGAGACGCCTTCGAGTTTGGAACAATGCAGAGAAACGAGCGGGGAGGATGGGCAGGTTGTGAGGTGGTGGCAGGACAAATGCTAGCAGTGCTGTGCAGAAGAACGACGGGTAAGGGATGCGGAATAAACAACTCTTGAAGCCAGTGACGCGGTTCTATATCTCTCTACAAGTCGTTGTCATGCGAGCCATCTGATGACTCGAAGGTGCAACAAGATCAAGAAGTGGAAATGTACTCATGATGAGAAGATGTCCACTGGATTTCAGGGTCCATTTTATGTTTTTCGCGTCATAAAACCCTCGCGTTGATTGGTTCAGGGCTCCATCCTGCCAGGAACAGTGATCGGACCCTCTGAAGATCCACCTCGCCAGCATGCAAGGCTGCGCGTCGAAGGGCACGAAGAAGACGTGAGATCTGATCTGATCTGATCTGATCTGATCCCACATACTCTAAATCCTCCCTATGTTTTGAATTTACTAGGATCATGTGTATACCTCGGTTTACTTTTTACTTTCAGCTTCTCAATCTTCTCTTTATCGACAGTCAATATTATTCTTCCCATGATCAATATTATTTCTCTCCACACTTCCCTTCCAGGGCACGCTTCCATCACCAGCCACTGCAGGCCCAGCCCCTATCAGCGCTGCGCTGTCCTGCTGCATAATGATCGCCAAGGAAGCGAATCTGCAGCCAGAACTGCAAGATGCGCGTCTCCCAAACTCTCATTCAACCTACCTCCCTGTACATATCAACCCGAATATCACGAGTTTCCATACACTCCCCTCCCCTCGCATTACTCCACACTCGTTACGACACTTTGAAGCCGGTGATGCTTCACAATTGCACCTAGAATCCTTCGTCTTCTGCTCGCAGATTCCCATCGCATCTTCACGACCCATCTCCAAACTACATCATCGTTCCTCCATCCGACTCGTCACAATGCACCCAGCCAGCCTGGAGTCCCGGCGTTCATAATATACGAGACCATCTCAAACACCTCGAACAATCATTCACCACTGTCCCACAAACATGTTGTACTCTCCGCCATCCCCAACACCTCCAAGGACTCGTTGAGCAGAACAAGCAATGCGCCGTCTCCCAACAACACCAGCACAAACGACGATACTAACCACCAGCAAAACCTCCAACCATGGACATGGACGGATCACCCCCTCCTCTCCTCACCCCCAGCATCCCACGATTTGCGCCTCCCCGAACACACACTCGCACACCCTCTCGATCTCCAACCCGTCACAGACTCGCAGACGACATCCTCTCCGATCTATCCCCTGCCACAACCCTCGAAGCATTCACCAATCCATCCGGCAAATTAAAAGCAAGCATTGAAGCCGCAACACCCAGCGAACGAGCCTTCGGTCTACGAGCCACCCTAGCATCAAAGAAAATACAGGAATGGGTTGACGAGCTATCAGGATGGCCATGGCCAGCAGAAGGAGGATCTGTAGGCTTCGAAATCCCATCTGCGAAGCGCCGGAAACTGTCTATACAAGGAGACGATCGGGGCCGGCGCAACAGTAATGGCTACACCCAAGAACCCAAATACATTGGCAGTCTACTAGAAACCGAGGTAGAGCGCTACGAAAACCGCATCGATGATATTACTGCCGACATGGAGGATTTGAATGTTGAGGAGATCAAGCGCCAGGTCCTCGATACGCATTTCTCCCCTAGATCGCGCCCATCTTCTTCTGCTTCGAATGCGCCGCCTATGCCTAGTCTCTTTGCTTCGTATACACGAATGGATGATTTCACAGCGGTGATTACAGCTACGGTCCTACAGTCTCTGCCGAATCTGAGCAGGCTTACTCGTTTGATGGACGTCTGGAATATACGGCTGAGCGTTTTGCGGAAAGTCCCTCCACTGATGCTTGCCCTTGACGATGCCGAGATAGCTTTGAAAAGTGGTTGGACAGCGATCGACAAATCAGATGCATCCCAGAATCCACATCCAAACGAAGACGCATACCTCACCCGGAAGGCCTTTGAAGTAATGCGCGAAGTTCTACAAGACAAGGTCACAACGTTGGGGCAAGATCTAGATTATATGCTTGACACGTTAGAGGGACGAGAAGACACCCTGCCGGATTCTTGGTTAGACCGCATGGAGACTCTCGAAAACGATTATGGTACTTGGGTAGTGTCTGGAGATCGAAAGGTCAGAGAGGGAGAATGGGCTAGGATGGCTAAAGCGAGGAAGGAAGAAGATGATGCGCAAAAGTTAAAAGAAGCTGAGGCAGCAGAGACTGCAAGACGGAAAGCTGAGGAGGAGGCCAGGCGGAAAGCGCAGCTGGATGCTGAAGCAGCAGAGGCAGCAAGGCTGAAGAATGAGGAGGAAGCGCGAGAAGCTGCTCGATTGCAGGCCCTGAACGATGCTCAAGAAGCTGAGGCGGCCGATGTTGCAAGGCGGAAAGCAGAAGCTGATGCCAGAGAAGCCGCGAGAATTGAGACCTTGAGAAAGGCTGAGGAGGTCGAAGCTGCGAGAATCTTGGCGGAACAAGTAGAGGTGGTAAGAGTACAGGCCGCGGAGAGGGCACATCATCTTGCTCGCAAGAAGCAGGAAGCCGAGGCTGCAGATCTAATCGCCGAGCAGGAGGCGGAATCGGCTCGGCGTCAAGACGAAAAGGATGCCTGGGATCTTGCCGAACAGAAAGCTCTGGATGAGGACGCACGACTTGAAGCTGCGAGACTGAATGAACAGCAAGCTCAGGCGGATGATCAAGCTCGACAAGCATCTCAGCAGGCTTTGAAAGATGAGGAGATAAGCGAAGCTGCCAGGATCCAAGCGGCTCTTGAAGCCCAGGAGACTGTCAAAGAGCAAATTCTGGAGGGGTCCCAGCACGTCGAAGTCGCCATGGTAAATGCTCAACAGCAGAGCCTAGAAGAATCAAACCGGCAGGCTGGTAAGAGTCTCGATGACCAAGCAGAACTAGATGTTGAAGATGCTGCTGTTCGAACTACGAAGCTTGACGCTGAGCATACCGAGTCGCAAAGACAAGTCGAGGAGTCTGAGCTTTCCAACCAAAAGTTGGACAAGAATACAGAACTTGCGCAGACACAGCCCAAGATGAATGCCGAGGCAGCTTCCAAAGACGTCGCACGAGATGCTAAGTGTGATCGACAATCAGATTATGCAAGAATCGATTCTCTTGCCCCAAATGAGCAAGAGACGGAGTCAGCAAGTGTCGATGCTCAACAGGACGTCAATGTTGCAGACGTCAATGTTGCAGACGTCAATGTTGCAGACGTCAATGTTGCAGACGTCAATGTTGCAGACGTCATCAAGTCGACTTTTATCCCATTGGATATTGTAGACGACACATCGAACAAGGAAAGGGATACAGACTGCGATAGATGCGAAGAACTCCGACAAAGCAAGCCCAATTCACCTGCTCGACCTAGTATAGGTTCCACACTAAGCTCAGGCGCTATTCGAACTCGAAGTTTCGTAGAGTCCCTCGTATCTCCGGATTTTGACGATGCCATCAAACCACAAATCACCAGATATGCCCCATTTGATGGAGTTCGCGACTCCCCAGAATCGGTTATCCGGACGACTGAAGTTGAGGTAAAGCAGAGATCTACAAACGGCCCTGATCTAGCGTCTCCCATTCATTTGGATGACTCTTTTCCTCAGACTCCAACTTCATCGACTGTCTCTAGTGCCGCTCGCGTTTTCACGTCGCCAACATCTGAAGAGTCTAGCCCTCCTCGTGCTAAAGTTCTACCATTCGATAATAGCTTTACGAAGATTTTGCGAGCTCCTTCTCCAGGGCGAGAGGGTCGCGAATCGTTCACATGTCAGGCAGATCAATCCCTTCAAAGAAGCAAAGCTCCTTCGCCCGCTCCTCAGACGCCGGTCAGATCCGAGTTTGCTTTCGATGGCGCAAATGATGTTGATGAGTCTCAACCAGCCCCGGCTCAGAAGTCGACCGGCGATGAGTGGATCGTAGTTGAGTCGACTAATACAAACCCCAAGTTCCCGGGTAACGTCGAGGATCACCATTCGGATGCCGAAGATTCAACTTCCAGGTCGTCGATTGTCTTCGATTACTCCACATCTGAGCCTACCCCGGAAATTTTTGAAGCCCAACCTGCTGAGTACTTCACATCGCCTGTGAAAAGTCCTCGGCCCATTGCCGAACAGGGTGACGTCCCAACGCCGACCGTAGCACTGCCAGCTACCCCAAAGCTTGTCGAGGCCGCCTCGGATCCCCAGGAGTCGACCCCCACCAAATCCCCAGGACCTAGTGCATCTAGTCGACATTCCAGGGACTCCACCAACTCCATCCTGTCGCCTGTTGCTGAAGAATTCTTATCAAGGTCGACTGAGCTGGACGTAGATGGCCCTTGCGATGCTTGCGATGTCGCTGTTCGTGATTTAGAGGCAAGCGAGAAGAAGTCCAGCGACACTGACCTCGCCGTGCTAGCTCACAAAACATCAATATCTCACATCGATAGCCCAATCAGACGCATCTCGATACCTCGTCGAGAGAGCATGTCTTCTGATGCATCAACCATTATCCATGGACGTGTTGGCGAGTCTCCGTCGTCAACAGTGCCTTCCCCAATATCGGAGGATGCTACGGAGTCCTCATTTGAGCAATCACCGTCAGCTGGTCGGATTGGACATCGAAGTGTCAAGTCTTACGATATCAGTCCTCCCAACTCACCTGCTCCAGGACTTGCCAAACGACCTTCATTGTTCCTACCTACCACCCCAGGGCTATCTCCATCCATAGAACCAACAACGCCGCTGCCAGAGAGCATGCCATCGACTCCACTTGATGCCCCAGTCTTTGGCAACATCGACGTATCAACAGTACCTATAATCAGCAGTCCCAAGAAGTCGAATTCCGACGACCAAATGCAGCAACAAATATATTCCCTCCTGGAGTCTATTCCTGCACGTATCCGTTTGACCACCGAACCTAACGAAACTCCCTTCACATCCCAAACACTTCGCCCCAAGAAGACCCGCCGCTCAATCACTCCATCATTCCGTTCCTCCTCCAGCATGTCCAACTACAGCACCACCTCCCGCGCCCCCACCCCATCATTCACCCTCGCCCCAGCATTCGGCAAAACTTCTTCTCGTCCCCGCCCACAAAGCAGCAACCCAGAGATCAAACTCTACCACCTCTCCCGCTCCACCGGCGAAGCACCCATCAAGCTCTTCGTACGTCTCGTCGGCGAGCACGGCGAGAGAGTCATGGTCCGCGTCGGTGGCGGCTGGGCAGATCTCGGCGAGTATCTCAAGGAATACGCAAGTCATCACGGTCGCCGCTCTGCCGTCGACGCAGGCGATAAAGTCCAAATCCAAGACTTACCTTCTCGGAACGTATCCTCCTCATCGACTGCAACTCTGCGCGGAACTGGTAACGGGAACGGCAGATCAACACCAGATCCCCGCCCCCAAAGCGTAATGGAACGCGATCGTGAACGTCCAGGAAGTAGTCTCTTCGTCCGCAAGACTCGACGGTCCATGGGTGAATCTTCGTCTTCTTCGTCGTCGAATACTGCCATAGCGAATACAGCGACGGCATTCGACCCGCACTCCTCTCGCGCACCATCTACACCCCTCCCCTCCACCTCCTTACATCGCAACCTAGCAGCTACTCCACCATCTACCACATCGTCTACCTCCACTTCAGGCGGGGACCGCCACACCGAACGAGATAGAGCAGCTCGATCCTCCTCCCGCCTGTCATGGACCTCCGACGACGCAACTGGAAGTGGCAAGACACCTCTCGCATTAGGCCTCGCAGGGCCTAAAAGCAAGAATGTGACGATTAGCGAGAGGGACCAGGAGTGGGTGGAGAGTATGAAGGAGAAGGTACGCTTGGCGAGTGCGGAGAAGGAGAGGAGGGAGAGGGTTAGGGAGAGGGAGAAGGATAGGGAGAGGGATAGGGATTCGGGTGTTGGCTTGAGTCTGGGCAAGAAGGAGGGGAGTGGGAGGGAGAGTGGCAGGGAGTCTCGGGCGAGTTTTGGGGAGATGGAGAAGGTTGGGGGGACGAAGAGGTTGTTTAGGAAGGGGTTGTGATTTCATTTCGTCCTGTTCGCTCCTTTATCTTTCGAGCTGGAGAGTCTTGGGGGAGTTGGAGAGTTGCTGATGGTGTTACTGCTGCATAGCTTTGGTGTTTGTTGCGTTTCCTTCATTCGTTCTTTTCGTTTCAAATTCACTTCAATTCTGCATAGTGCATAGCGTAGCAAGGCATGGCAACGGCATAGGGATAAGGGTTAGGTTAGGTGTATGCATAGGCATAGGCAAAGGCATTGGAATACCCAGGCTCGCTCGCGAGGAGCTTTTTAACAGATGGATGGAGAGAAAGAGGAAGATGCTGGAAGAGAGGAAGAAAGGAAGAGAAAGAGAGGAGAATAGCAGTTCAATACAATACAATACCCCCTTTCCTATGTGCTTCTGTAAGATCCAATTCCTACCTCTTGCCGTACAGTATCATACATATATAAACCATTATCCATCAGCCTACTCACTCCACCTTCACATCCCGAGCAACCATCGCCCGACGAGCGACGATGGGCGACAGCCAATATGGTGCGTCTCATCCCGTGCATGCGTGCGTGCGTGCTGAGATAGAAAGGAATAGTCATTGGAATAGCAATACGACTTAGAGAGGTAGAACTCTCTTGCAACAAATCGCACGGATGTTTCTAATGTCGTTTGTAGCCGTGACGACTCCACGTCCTGTTTGTTTACCACTGACGCCCTTGCCGAGTAAAAGCGGGGCTGGGGTTTAGCGCTGATCTGTCATCTCTGAACCAACAACAGGCCAGCAGGCACCAGTCAGGTGACAATTGTAATGTGTCTACGTTTTGATGCTATAAGGCCGAATCTTCTCTGGAGAGTCGGGTATTTATTCAAGAAACATGAAGCTCGCTATAATTTTTTCGTTCTTCGCCGCCGCGTTGGCAATTCCGGGCATGTCCTCTGTCCAGACGTGGCTAGCAGGTCTTCAACAGCCTATCTCAAACTTCATCGATAATTCATTTCGAGAATTAACAATTCCTCAATTCATCCTCGATACGAAGCATCCATGGATCCTTGATAACAAACGTAAGCTTGAAGGCCTCCCCAACGCCGAGGCATTCTTGTGCCTCAACCTCCAAGACCATGCTGGAAACAATGCACCCATCACAGATCTGGAAATTCCACCCGACCTCTTTCATAACCTCGTTATCGATAACAACTCAATTGGACCTCAGCGCCCCGGTTGGCCCAACGCGATCGATCGGCTGACGGAGATCAATCGCTGTCCACAAGCACTCGCGGCCGCGAAATCTTTGTATGTTGACGTATTCGTGTACTGTGACGAGAACACAGCCCTTTGGTCAAAAATAAGAGAGCCCTGTCAGGCACCAGCATCAGTGTTTCCTCTCTTCGGCGACGTCTTGGAGTCTATGAACAGCCTCGAACATCTCGAGTGGGGGATTAGGCACGACTATGCGCACATATTCGAAGAGTCTTTCAGATCCCGGAACTTGACATTACCATCTGTTACGAGCTTGAAGCTTAGCCCTTTGAGTCACTTCCTGGTGGCGATGTGCCCTAATCTTGAGAGACTTGAGAGGGGTGGTGGACTGCGCTGGAATGATTATTCCAATGGGCCCGATTGGAAAGCGTTGCTTATCGAATCTGGTGTATCGGCAACGAAGCTCAAGCATTTCGCTATGAGTAGCGTGCATGCCGGATGGTCACCCTCTATGATCGCTAGTAAGTTGGCAACACCGAGGGTATCAATACATATAGATGGTCTTTGCGCTGATGTATAATCGCAGATGTCGTGAAAGCCATGCCTCATCTCGAAAGCCTTAGGCTGGACGGCTCTATCGGTAGAAGCTGGTCTGGGAGCAAGACTGATGATCTGAAGGCAAGTAATTACCCCAACTCACATCACTAGTCCTATTTCTTACCTCTCGAGACCAATTCTAATCGTCTGTGTTTAGGAGATCATGGCTATTCTCAGTGAACTCATGAATTTGACACACCTCGACCTCCCAGACTCGCCAAGCTTAAGCCTTGGCTTTGATGGCGGAGCTTGGTGCGGAAACGCCTACGATGGCAAGGAAGGAAGGAAGTACGGACGTGATGTTGCTAGACAAGGCGCCGAAACAACAGAGATGGCCGGAAATATCGTGATGATGAATACCCCACACCTTTTGAATCTCACGATTGGAGAGACAGCGCCGAACATCACTCGAACAGAGAACGGAACGATATCATTGATCTGGCCATGGACAGGAAGAATGGGTGATTGGGTAATGGAAATTTGGCCTGAGGTAGATGATTATGAGGATATTCAGTATGGAAGGATGGCAACAACAAATCTTGGCGAGATAGAGAATTAAGAAACGTTTCATCTCATGTCCCAAGGATGAATTGTGTTCGTTGAAATATCGTTGCTTATTCTCGTCTCATGATAATAACGGAGATCGACCACCTTTATCTTGTCGTTTCCACTTCCATTAATGATCTTTCGCCCCCAGCGCTCACAGGTTTTATAATCGCCTCGTCCTTACATGATGCCACAAGTCGATGCAATCTCTTCCAGCTTTTCCTTCTTTGTCAAGCCTTTAAACCATGGAGCATTATTCTCTCGCTTCTGCTCCGTCCCTTTAGCCTTCTTAGATTCTTTTGCGTTTCCGGCTGATAAGGTATCTGCTTTAGGTTCGACCGACATCTCGGTGGGTTGAGCTGGGGCGTTTGGTGCGGTATTGGATGTAGTTGATGCCATGGTGATGAGTTCAGGTACGTTAAAATTATTGTTCGTTTGGCGGGGAAAGATTGGGCAGCGGCAGATAGCCAATATTGAGTACAGGGGTGATATAGATGTTGTGAATTGATCGTGGTCTTATAAAACGAGTATGTATTGTTTGAAGAAAGGGCTTCTTGGTTGGCAGTGTTGTTGAGGATGTTGTCAAGGTCAGAACCGAAAACGATTTCAGTCACGGCGCTGAGTCCGACGCTGGCCCTTATTATCTTCTCAGCCCATTTTACGAATTTCAGGTATCACCGTTTGATCACGCAATTTCAACTTCGCAAAGTCTTCAACCATGTCTCCTGATCCAACACAACAGTTCAATGGAGAGAGCTATCATATTTGTGTCAGATTATGACATCTACCCCCACGCTATCAGATTATTTCCCTTCCTTTGAGAACACAGCCTCATACCAGGTAAGTAGTATGGGCCACGCCTCGCCTTGGCCCCTTTGTCTCTCAAGATGGGGGTAAACAATGTACAACAGCTTTACATAAGACTATGCCGTCCCATAGTTCTCTCCGTCTGAAGTACCGTGTTTGTAACGCGACGGTGCGGAGAATAAGTTTGTAAGACACCGCCTTTCTTCTAAAAGCATGTCTATTACCCTCTGACATGTCAGCTATCATCCAATGACTATCTAATGAGTGCACTCCTTGAATCTTGGCGAAGTATCTCCGGAAAGCAAAGTAAGCCTTTTGCTGCCACAGAAGGAGATCAAACGCTACAGCAGATCTCACAATTGCCGCGAGATTATTCTTCCCCCCATTGATTTCGTTGTCTCCGAAAAGGTTTTTCTCAGACGAGTATTCTTTCAATACCGTTGACATTTTCTTAGTGATGTTTGCAATACTAGCGGCGATGCATGGTTGGTGTCGAACCTTTGGATCGTTGATGTTTCCCAGGATCCTGACTGTTTGTGCTCGCCAATGATAATATTGTTTGGCGGTTCTTTGCGTCTTGGCACTTTTTGGACTGTTATTAGTGGGCGATAGAAAGAACTCTATGTGATAACTGACCAGATCTCAAATAGATCACAGTATTGATCTTATGAAAGTGCTCATACATAGGACAATTAAATGGCCCCTTCAGACACCTAGCCAAACTTGACACTCTACATCAAACACATCCGTCATGAGGTGCTTCCAGACATAGCTCTGGACTAGACTTGATGCTCCATGCTCGACCTTGTCTTCGTCCAGGAAATCTCTCCATTGTCTGCTGACTTCCAGGAATGGAGATTCCATGTCCGGAATATGTAGGAGCTTTCACGGCCTTCTTCTCGGGTCCAGGTTTTTTCGTGCCGGGAGAAAGCTTACGGTTCCATTGCTTGATGTCATGACACAGTTCAACCATTTTCCGCATGATGCTATCATCGCTTTCTCGGAATTGATATGTCGAGTGCAGAGAAGCCAGTGTCTCGGTTGCGATGTTAAGCTGCGCTACCGCTGCCATGTGCCTCTCATGCGATATTGCAAGTGCCTCTCGGACTTCCTGCTCCGTCATATCGGCGATGGGAAGAGCTCCAGTAGAATTTATACTCTCTGTTGTCGCATGGCGATGCATGATAGGAGCGTCTCTCCTGTTCTTTACCGTAGGCATTCGTCGTAAACCTTCTCCGTTTCCCATCGTCGACTGTGGATGGAGGTTTCCTCCCTCGATAGGCGGCTCGGGGAGACTCTTCCGTTCTAGGTTGGTTCTAATATCTCTCATATTTCGCAATTATCTCGGTAATTTGGTCTAAATCTTTGGAAGAAAAGTCTGTCGTTTGCGGCAACCCGAGAATGGGCAAAGCCTCGTTGCCCGTGGTGCGGGATGGACGGCAGAAGAAGGGCGGCTACGCAAAAGATAGGCGCACGGCACTATATGCCTTGTTTTCAGCTTCTGCTGCTTTGAGAGCTACTGCTCTTGCCTTCAATCAATGGGCTCGGCTCAATGGTATAACACCTTAATATTTGCTTACCTCCTTTTCCGTGCAGCTGGACGATTCATTCGTCGTTTGCGATGCTGGCGGTGGCACAGTGGTAAGTTTGTGAGCAATCAGCTCCGATCTGATATTGACATGAGGCAGGATCTGATTAGCTACACAGTGAAATCACTGGAGCCCCTTCGTCTCGAAGAGTGTGTCGAGTAATTTGTACATTCCTGCTCTTTTGATCTCATAGAGTAATGCTTTTAGGGGACTTGTGCGGCGCAGTCTATCTCGATGAAAAGTTTGACAATACAATTCGTACTCTCGTTGGAGAAAAAGTCTATGATCAATTAGATGTTGAAGTCCAGACCAAGCTGTTCGAAAACGATTTGGAATTCGTTGCGAATCGAAAGTACGAAGGCTCAATCTAGCCACCGACGACATATAAAGTAGATATTCGAGGATATAAACCCAAAAACACAAGACTGTTTGTTAAAAGGTCAAGCAGCACAATTGTACTCACGGAGTACGAAGATCCACCCTCTCGTCAAAATGTTTCTGACTGCTTTGTAGAGGAAAGCTGAACTCGATATTGCAGCCTGTCATTGGACAGATCGTCGACCTGGTGCGATGGCAAATCTCCAAGATTCGAGACAACGGCCAAAAAGCCCAAGGTTCGGCAATTCGATTCAAGTAAACCAATGTTCTATACTGACACAGATGCAAAGACCGTTTTGCTCATTGGCGGGTTTGGGGAAAACAATTTTCTAATGAATCAGCTGATGAAAACTTTCCCGATTCCAATACAGCGTCCGACAAATGCGTAAGGGTCATCTACTGGTGGTATCGTTTTCTTGAAACTGACTTTTTGAAGTTGGGGAGTCATCAGTCGAGGAGCAGCCATCAAAGGTCTCAGCAATTCCGTAGAAACCGAAACTCTGACAAACTTTATCAGCAAACTGAGTTATGGTGTACTTCACAACTCACCATTCAACCGACAATACATCTTGCTGCTGATCGATTCAAGAGCCAATTTACGGGGGAACACTAGATAGAGAAAAATTTACATGGTATCTGAAACGTTTACGTTGGCCCCTAAGCATTGTCAATGCTTTGATGAGCGCTAACGTTTATCTTTCGATCGACAGAGAACGAGCTTCAATAAGATGCTTCCTGTCGAATACCACTAGACTCGTTTGTTCCGCTCATCTTGGGATCTTGCGGGAATCAAAGAGGATATTTGGGTCTCTCTTCGGAAGGTGCCGCCACCGAGGCTTGATCCTAATAAGTTACATAGTAAGAATGTGAAGTCTGGCTGTTAACCTGGCAAGGCGTTCGGAAGCTTTGCAACTGAAGTTGCAATTTCGAAGAGGAACTTTACAGTGGGCTCAAAGAAGAAACTGCCGTGGACGGGGAAGCCATGTACAGAAAGCTTGACTATACACTTGATAAGATAGCAGGGGGCGAACTGGACTGGTGCGTGTATGGGAGAGACCAGAAGAAGGGTGCCGCGAAGGTAACTGTAGACTATGATTAGTTTGATGTTTCTGGCGGGCGCTGTCAATTCAACATCCAATCAGTTCAAAGCGTGGGAAATCATTTCAAATCGTAGGACTGGGGAAATAAATGCTAAGCTGTAATTCTATTGTACATACTATCTCTAATCCATGACAAGGAACCCCGCTAAATCCTAGCCTTCCTTTGAAAAAAGACGCTCTCTGTCCTCAGAACTACAAATTTAAAGATGTATCATGCTGATTATCTCATGCTTAAACCTCTTCGTTGTCCTAGCCCTCAATTACTGGCTCTGCTGGTACCATTAGATTCTCGTCTACGAGCCAGTCCCAAGTCTTTCGCTCCTTTTCCTCCGCTTCTCCCTCATCCGCATATCCTTGATCAACTGTAGTAAATGTCAGCTACATCTTAGTACTCATAGTGGTTTTGGTATCTATAAGAGATACCAACATACCGTAGGTGGGGAACTTCGCCAAGGCTGCCCAGTTCTCGTTTTCAAGGTGCATAGAGGCTGTCTTCAGCGTACCCTTAGGAATCCAGATGTGTTTCTCTACACCTTCGCCATTACGATAAGTCATCGAATTGCATTCGACAGTACGAGTGGGACGTGGAGGTGTTTCTGGGAGTTGTGGGTGGATTTTGCGCAAGTCTGCCCAGCTCGCTGGGATGTTTTGTTGCTCTTCGGGAAGTGTGGTAGGCTCAGGGGTACTGCTTGGAGCTGACATGGTTGACAGATCGATAGATCGATTTTGATATTCTTTGAATCAGATGCGCAGAAGTTAATTTACTTCTGGTTGATATTTGTTCCAGCTGCGAAATCTCGAGATATTTATAAGAGTGAGGTCACGAAGGGACATAGGCAGCAGCTACGGCCCTTTCTAGCCGAGTGGCGAGGTCGGATAATCGCTCATTCATTGGCGACGTTTTGTCATTGAATGACTGTCAACGCTCTATAGTTCGGCATACGGTCAATACTCAATACCGTAACTCTCAAGTCTTTGTCTTCCGAATCCTGGCGACTTGCCCCCTTTCTTGACGTCGGTCTTCGCTCAACTTTATGTTGACGAAGATTGGGTCCACTTGAGCTTGAGGCAGTGACAGGCACATACAGTTCAAGCATCTCGAATTGTTCAGTCATTTCAATTCGTTGATTATACTCAGGGTAGCCAGACAAAGGAAGACTGCAGTTCGGCAGATATTCTACGGGCCTGACCTCGCTAAACTCTGCCCCGCAGTGCCAAGTTTCAGCAGAAGATGCGCTGTAAATACAGGTCTCCAAGATCCCGTCCGAAGTAATCTTCACAACGTCTACTGCCAGAGATATCCGTCAGATGACCGTAGGGCATCAGTTCACCAATCATAGTCTGGCTGATATCGATAATTACTCCAAAGGATAGGCAATATCCTCCACTGCGGTATGACATATTCTCTCCTGAGAGGCAATTCCGTACCGCCTCTGCGTCATACATAATCACGGACGAACGATATCCCATTCCATCTCAAACTCACTTCCATGAGCCAAAGTGACAGACGTCCCAAGCACTACTTGTTCAACAACATTCAGAATGCCCGCTCTCCCAGAAACTGCATTCCAGCTCAAAGGTGGCTGCTTTTGCAGCGCAATCCGGTACACAATCTCCATCCCCGAGCTCGAAGCTCGACCCAAAATTCCTAATGATCCCAAGAAAGAAATCTTCCCTCCAAAAAAAGTGAGCGAACGCCTGCCTATGATCACGCTAGACCACTGTACGTCTTGTCGCCGCATAGGAGGGACCATCATCGAGTCCTGGTTCATCTGTCCCCAAGCATGGGTCCAGTTCACGCTTCAAAATCGCTGCGCTACTGGCAACCCTGCTTCGACATCACCTGATGATTCAGTCAAGCCCACCATGATGGAATATCTCATGCCTGACAGGGAATTGCAGGAGAAGACGTACTTGACGTACTTTTCGAGCTCCGAGGATGTGAATCGTACATTTTGTGGGAAGTGTGGTACGCACTTGACATATTATTGTTCGGATCCACCAGCAGCGATCCCACCATCGCGACTGCATTGGGGTCCGTATTTTGATGTTGCTGGCGGGACGCTTGACAGGGAATTCCTGGAAATTGAGGGTTATAGACCAAATCGATATGGGTGGGCAGAGGATGGAATCTCGTGGGTGAAAAGGCTGCTGCGAGAGGGAGAGAGGAGTTTGATGGAATGATTAATGATAAGGGTGGTGATTTGAAGGGTGAAATTGTTACTGCGCCACAGGAGAACGGGAGATATGTCTTGATTTTGCTCAAAAAGCCATGAATCTAGATCTACGCGAGCAATGGGGCTGACACATGTAAAGATAATGTATAGCTACAAGCATCTGGAAGTTGTTCTATCCAAACAAGAGTCGGACCGTCGCCCCGTACTGTCCGTACCGTTGGGCGACCTTCTTGTCTAACAATCATCGTACCACGTGGTTCAATCTGGCATTTGTACGGCTATGAACCGAGCGTACCTAAAATTGAGCCCAAACAAAGCCTCACATTTCTAGTGTAGCAGGAGGAAGACAAAGCTCTAGGCCGGACAATTCCCCGCTCAATAGCACGGCCAATCGGCTCAAAATTCAAGAATATATTTTTTCGCGTCGCGAACGTGAGATTTGAAATGTCGTCTCATGCCGAGAAGAAAACGAGGCTTAAGCGTACAGTAGTTCCTGACCTAACTCGGAATATATAAATTCGGGTCCTTGGACAGCGCCGTCCCAAGTCCCGCCCCCTTGGCAGGCCTCGTCGGAAGCGAACCGAGCTGAATCGCTACGCTGGTAAACATTGGTTAGCTGAGCTGTCGAGAAATCTCTCTGCTACACAACTGAACAACCATAGTGTCCCATCGGCGTCTTTCAAAGAGGCGATGCAGTCTTCAAAAACTTCATGAAGATTGGATAACTGGAACATGTCCCGTGGGGAATGTTCGGACGGCAGTGATCAACTAGCGTTGATCGTCAAAACCTTACTGCGGGGTAGTCAGCGCCCACATCGCGACGATCGTAAAGCTAGGCATGTTCTCAGGAACAAGTGAACCTTTAGCTCCGCGGGTCGTCAATAGTTTCTTCTCACGGGCATTTCACATGGCTCAGCTCAGCCCTGAGTCCTCGGCAGGTCAGCGGGAGCTCATTTCTATATTATGTTCCCCTTTCCACTGCCGGGTCTGGCAGCTCGTTGTTCCTGACCGATTCACCTTAGGAAACCAAGATGAAGTTCTCATCGCCTGCAATTTTACTGACTGCTTTTGTCGTTCAATTGGTCTCGTCTTCGCCTACTGGACAGAGCGATGAGAAACGACAGCTGAATGGCTTTTTCGGCTCACTTGCCGGCCTCGTTGGCGTATCTGCAACATACGACTATGTTATTGTAGGCGGTGGGACAGCTGGTCTCACTTTGGCCTCAAGACTTTCTGAGAAGAGAGGGATAAATGTAGCGGTGATAGAAGCAGGTACACTTTACCAGGTACACAATACGACGAATCCCCAACTTCCAAGCAGTGAGCTTACTTATTTTTCAAGATCTCGAATCCCATATTCAGCTCCACGCCAGCGGGAGATGTGTTCTGGTGCGGATCAGACCCAGCAGATACCAATCCTGCCGTTGACTGGAACTTCGTTACAGCCCCTCAAGCTGGAGCAGCCAACCGAAAGATACACTATGCCCGAGGAAAGTGTCTCGGCGGATCATCAGCGCGAAACTTCTTGATCTACCAGAGAGGAACAAGAGAATCATATCAGCAATGGGCCGATGCCGTCGGTGACGACTCATATACTTTCGATAATCTCTTTCCGTATTTCCAGAAGAGTGTAAAGTTCACTGCGCCGGGACCGAAACGAGCGGCAAATGCGTCCGCAGAATACAATGCAGCAGCATTCTCATCAGCTGGCGGACCATTGGAAGTCTCGTATGCGAACTATGCCGGGCCGTTCTCCAGCTATATCGAGGGAGCGCTGAATGAGATTGGAATTCCTGATGCTCAAGATTTCAATAGCGGTTCTCTCTTTGGCGCACAATACTGTTCGTCCACCATCAGCCCAGGCGATCAGTCACGCGAGTCTTCGCAAACCTCGTTCTTGACTGCCGCAGCTGGACGAAGCAATCTGAAGGTGTATTCCTTGACCACGGCGCAGAAGATCCTCTTCAATAGTGCAAAGAAAGCAACGGGTGTCAGAGTCAAATCGAACGGAATCTCGTACACCATCAATGCCCGCAAGGAGGTCATCCTATCAGCTGGAGCTTTTCAAAGCCCCCAACTCTTGATGCTATCTGGTATCGGACCTGCTGCTGCTCTTCAGAAGTTCGGCATTCAGGTTCTTTCCAATCTAAGAGGCGTCGGTCAGAATATGTGGGACCATGTCTTCTTCGGTCCAACTTCCCGAGTCAATCTTCAGACTTTCACTCGCTTGGCCAACGACGTCGGATATCTCGCTTCACAACTCGCTTTCGACTATTCCGTCCGGAAACAAGGGCCATTGACGAACCCTGTGTGTGATTATCTTGGTTGGGAGAAAGTTCCGGCTGCCCTCAAGAATGGATTCTCGCCAGCAGCAAAGGCTGATCTTGCCAAGTTCCCGTCTGACTGGCCCGAGATTGAATATCTCTCTGCACCGGGATATGTTGGTGATTTCGCGTCCTTGCCTTTCGGGCAACCGAAGGATGGGTTTCAGGTGAGTTTCTCCTTACGCCTCATAAAGAATGAGCTGACTCGAACAGTATGCAACCATCCTCGCTGCCATCGTTGCCCCTCTCTCGCGAGGAACAGTGACCCTAGCCTCCGCAAATCCTGACGACCTTCCCATCATCGATCCAAAATGGCTCACATCTCCAACCGACCAAGCAGTCGCTATCGCCGCATACAAGAGACTTCGACAAGCTTTCAGTTCACAAGCCATGTCTAGCGTCCTCATCGGAGACGAGTACTTCCCCGGTCCAGCCGTGCAAACGGATGCCCAGATTCTCGACACGATTCAGAAGACAGTGATGACTGTGTGGCATGCATCTTGTACATGTAAGATGGGAAGAGCATTAGATCCGGATGCGGTTGTTGACTCCCAAGCGAGGGTATTCGGTGTTTCGGGATTAAGGGTTGTGGATGCAAGTTCGTTCGCGTTGTTGCCGCCTGGTCACCCGCAGAGTACAGTTTATGCTCTTGCTGAGAAGATCGCTGCTGGTATTCTCGCATCTTTGTAGCGTAATTCATATGACCGTCGATATGATCTAAATGTTTCCAATTTTTCTTCTGTGGAAGTATTCATGAAATAGTGGTGCTTGAGTTTCGGCGAGTAACAGTCCCGTGACGATATTTCCATGGCTTGTCCTCTTACACGAAGCGATCGCACTTTTCGGAATTCACAGAGAAAGTAAAGTCAGCGTGACGAGATTAATCACGGTGGAAATCACAAGGAGGAGATTGTGATCTCCGTGGAACCTCGATATGAAATAAATCAAATAAGTGCTGCGAGGAAAATGGTCACCGTCAACCCCCGTTGAGAGAAGCTCTAGCCATTCACGCCACCGAATCAAACAGGCAAGCCAAATCACCATCTTCGAACCATTTCATGTCTTTCCGATATGCATTAAGCAGGATATTCCTCCCCGCTCTCGCAACGACCTCAAGCTCATCCATCGTTCCCATTTCACGATCGATCGTTCCCCGAGAAATCAGATGGACGCCAGCATGAATGGTTGTCCTGAAAGCATGCTCTTCGCTCACGATACCATAGCCTTTACAGAAGCCTCGCAGTACCCACAGTGCCGTCTCAAGACCTCTGCAAAGCCAGAGCCGGTATAAATCTGCGATCATTTGGCCGGTGTCGATGTTCGAGACCCCAAGTTGGCTTGTCTCCCAGTCGATCACGAAGACTAGAGTTTCGGTTCCTTCTTGTATGGTTGCGTTTGGAATAAGAATACTACAAGTCAAGTGAGCTAATTGAGAAAACATTTTGACAGTACGTTGAGAAATCAGTCACTTACTTGGCAGGACCCAGGTCACCATGAATAACCTGCAACGATCCACCCTCTAGCTCGTCTGCGGCGAGCTTCCGCACCTCTCGGAGAATCGTCGTTACATCACCCAGAACTTCTGGATAGTCCTTGACTCGGTCAACAGCGAATTGGTAGGTAACCAGCTGCTGCACCTGCTGAGCCTCTTTGTTCTTGGCGACTTCATCAACCAAATCTAGATGATGAGCAGCCTCGTCATGGAAGTGGCGTACCCATGACCCTAGAGCTTGTCCTAGGCTCTTAAATGCGGGTTCAAGTGAGCTTTCGTTGCGATCTACGGCTCGTTCTAGTAGGTATGTCTTTATGTCGACGCCGTTGGGAAGATATTCGTGGATTTGCATTCCCGCCGCTTCATCGAAGTAAAGACACGTCGGAGTCCGGACTTGGGATTTTGAGTCTCTCGAATTGTCCTTGACTTTTGGAGGGAGGAACGATAGAGTCCGGAGGCATTGCTGTTCTGCGACCTTTACTGTTATCAGCCAGTCAAGTTGGTCATAGGAACTGGCATCCAATGATGAGATTAAACTTCCTCACAATACGTGTCAATGAGACTTTGTACGATGGTGTATGCCTCACGAAGGTTTCGCTATGTTTGACAACCACTTTTTCTGTCCCATTATCGAGAGGCTCTTTTAAATCGACTAAGAAGGTGAAGTTCACTGTTCCACCAAATAAAGGAGTGATTGACTTCGATGCGTATCTCGTGCCTTGAAGCCAGGTTTCGGTCTTCGATTGAATAACGTCGAGGTCAAATGTTGTCATTTTGAGGGCGCGAGGATTTTACTTGACTGTGACAGAGGATATGAGTGTTAAGATTTTCTTCCTAATATATTTCTTGTTGTCAGATGACGTAAAGTTGAGGAATGCCAATGTGTCAGCTCCTGGACCATTGGCCCTCATCATTGGGAATCAAGACACGACATCGACGATCAACGCCTGCCATTATCTTGTCAGGGTGATATGTAGCGCAACCTGATTAAGAAACATGAACGCCTTCTAGGGCATGTTTACGTGGAGTGTCATACACGAGAGTCATCTGACCGAAGGTCCAGATGTGATTTTCGAATATCTCAGTGCTCTTGCGAAGGGGAAGTATCCGTTGCTGAGCCGCTAGGCGTTGCTAAAGACCGCGCAGTCTTGGATTTAGCTACTACCTCCGCTTGATTCCGCTCGTCTTGGGATTGATTCCAGAGCAGCATTTCTGAAGCTGACTTTGATTCCGAGCTGGGACCTGAGTGTAGAACCAAAATTAAAGCTGGCGCTTGTGGCGATGTTCTTCTCCTTGAACGTTTTGCAAACACTGTACTTAGCACATTAATTCCAGCAGCTTGTCCGTTGACTGCAGGCTACTTAGATTGATCCCCTAGAAGGCCTGCCTTTCAATAAATTCTGAACGTCCATATCCCACGGATTCATGTATCTAATTGACATCCTCGATTATCTTATTCTCTTCTCCATGACCGAGAACCCTGACAACATCCACAAGGGCCAGTATCATAGAGAGAAGGACCATTGGCGATCTCTATCATGTCATCATCACTCGAGTCTCGTGGTATCGATCCTTCCATATTAGAAGCCAGAATCCTCTCCATATGCACTAAAAACGGGCCTTTCTTCCCGGGACAGTAACCACCGCGGCCAGATTCTATGCTTTGTAAGTAGCTTCCAAGTGAGCCATCGCGGGCAAGCACTACATCTATGCGAGTTCAGCGCACGACAAAACCTAGTGATGTATTGAAAAACTACTCATGACTCACTTAATAATTTTAAAACCTGGCTGGAATGCTTCCTCAGATCCCAATCTTGGGCACTTCCTTCTGTCGTCAGGTTGCTCGGTGTATCACAGCCCAATACATAATCCTGAAACCTGCAATCCCGCTCGTCTACACCTGGGTCAAAGATTGGTACACCGGATGAAGCAGAAGCGATGAGGACTTTCATCGCCCCGCCTTCATCCCAGATTGAAGTTCCATGCTCTTCTTGGAATTCTAATTCCTGAGCAAAGGTACGACCAACATGGCAGTGACGACTTCCTTCTTCGAAAGTGACAAATTTTCCGGAACATTCAACGACATGTAAGATACCGAGTTTGGGTGACTTCCAACTAATGTTCACGAGATCTTGCTCGGAGCAGAATGTAATCGTTCTAGATATATCTCCGTCCCGGATAATGAGTTCTTTCGAAGAGACTGCTTCTATTTCGAACCTGCCTATACTATCTCGATAATCGTCCCCACGAAGGATGTCTGCCTATGCGTGGATTAGTATAAATGCCGACGCTACGCAGCAATAATTGAGTTAAAGCAGAACGAACCGCCTGTTTTGCATCCACGAATGGATCATTTATCGCAGCTACACAAATATGAGGCCAGTCGAGACTAAGGCAAAAGACAGCCCTCCCGACAGATCCAAAGCCGTTGATGCCGATCTATGTGAACAACAGTTATAGATTGAGACCACAGTACAAAGCAAAGGTTGAAGACATGGTAAACTCACTCTGAATGTGTGGTCGAGGTCGTCAAGAATCTTCGTGGAACTCTTCAAATGGGTAAAACATGCTTGAATAGCGGTCGTGATGCAGAGAGGTAGACCAAGTAAGGTAGGGGATGGAGATGGGTATTCTTAATTGCGGGGGAACACTGCAGTGCGTGACTCAGGTCGATCTACGTACCGGACCTACTGTATTAGTCATCCGAACGATTAGATTTCAAGCATAATATTACAAGATCCTACTGGAACAAACGAATCAAGCAGATTATCCAAGCCAATAATTCACATTTGCAGAATCAAAATACCGAGAATCCCTTTCCCCTGCCCGTTTCCAACGCATAAACATACACTCCACTCCGCCCCATGTCCACTTTCCCCGTTCCCGTTTCCTCAATCGATCCGCGAAACGAGAAACACACACGCACCACCAGGACAACCCAACTCCAGCCCATCGCATCTCCGTAATCATCACCAAGCAGGAAAAGCAGTGAGCGCGTCCCAACGCGCGAACAAAACACATCGGAGAAATAAATGCGATGTGCAACAAAGGTTGCTTTCTAGAAGCTGGATATTGGCAGGGGATTTGGAAGGGTGGTGGGAGGTTAATGCGTAGGAGAATTTCTTGATGGCTGTTGGTGAGCCGAGATTCATGCGATTATGGGGAGTGACAAATACCTGGTCGGGGCCATGAGGTGGGATGTTTAGCTGCCGTGAATGTCTAGTGATCTTTCAACATGATGGGATGTAATTCATGAAATGATATTGGTGATGCTTTCGTTTGATTCAGTTCAGTCGATGTACATCATACTGGTAAATGAAGCTCAAATCAAGGCGCATACCCAATCCATCCCCCATCAACACTCTCCTCCTCACCACCCTCATCGATAAACTCCATCCTCTCCAGCTCCCTGACGAAAAAATCATGTTCCTCCTCTAACAACTTCGTGTCCGCGCCCATCTGCTCAGGGTACCGCTTAATATTATGCCAATGCGTCAACGCCCGCAACGCCTGTTCCAGCGGCAGCGCCTCCTCAACCTCCGCATCGACATCACTTCCCGCCAACCAATCATCCCTCAACTCCGGGCGGCAGTGTAGGTACACGGCCGTGATGACGCGCATGTTGCCCTGTCGCCATTTACGGCCACAATACGGGACTTGGTTCTTGAACAGCTTGAGCGTGTACAAGCGCAGCTCGGGCTGCGGGATCTTGAGGGACTTCTTGAGGATGTTGGAGGATTTGTATTGGACGAGGAGAAGGTTGCGATGGGCTTTGTTCTTGCAGATCTTCTGCATGATGCGGAGGAAGTTGATGGAGGAGAAGAAGTTGCGCCACGAGAATTCGGTGATGGGTTCGTCTGGGTAAGGGGGCTCTGTTGTTGGATAGCCAAGTTCGTCGAGCTCGGGGTGTTCGCGCTTGCCGGCGTGTTGACCTTCTTGGAATGCGAGGGCTGGAAGTTTGTCTTCTGAGCCGGCAATGGGGAGGTCTCGATTGCGCTTGATAGCAGGTGGTGCGGCTTCGTCTTCGCTTTCCTCGGCCTCCAGCCCTGACAGGTCTGGAATTGGGACGTTCTTGCTATGCTCGTTACAGAATGCGAAGAAGCTGCATGATATTAGCTTGCGCGAGTCAAGTCGACGCACAGTGGAACGTACCTCATTTCATCGCGATCTGTTCTGCTTTCGACCACTTTGTCGATTTCCTGGTGAGCGAACAGCTTCAGAACAAGTGGCAGATAATTGGAGTCTAGCAATAGCTGGGTGAGGTACTCGAACTTGAGAATATCTGCACCTTTTAGCATTGTACAGCACAGCACAGGGAGCGAGGGACATACGAGAAACCTTGAACCACTTCAGCAGCATGAGAAGAATCCCGGATACAGCTTTCGCCGTAATTTCCCGTGACCGCATCGCTTCAATCTCTTCGATTGGGAGTTCGGATGGGTCTACAGTAGTGGGCAATGGAATATTCGCAGGGTCTTGCTGTCTATTCTGGCCCTGGGCTCCATTTCCTCGAAGATTGACATCGGACCTGAAACCAGATGCCAAGCCTTGTTGCTGCCCCATCGGTTGTGTGATTAGGGCAGTCACATTTGCAAGTACTGCTTTGAGCAGAACAATAACCAGGGATTGGAGATGAGGTATAGAGTTTTGCTGCCTGGTCAGAACCAAGTTCTATGATCAGGAATGAAGAACTTACATAGAACTGTTCCACAAGATCAAGCTTTTTCTTAACATCATCGCCAACGTCAGCATTAGGTCCATAATCGACATCAGGCTTGATAGGTTTCATGCCCTCGAGTGCAGCCTTCTTTCCTAATATCGTATCCAAGTCAAGTTCCTCGATATCATCATACTCGTCAACACCATCCCATCCTCGCTCATATTTTAGGAATTTCTCTCGCTCATTCCACAATTGTCGCATGGCTCTCGTCATGCGCATACGTTTCGCGAACAAGGCTCCAGCTTCAATAATGGACTTGGGTATGTCACTTCCCTCCCATTTCCTACCAACCAGCAGTTCTTGTAAGCCAGCCGCACCTTTACCTCCGGCACTGTTGCTGGTGCTATCTAATGGTGGATACATGAACGGAAAGTTCTGGTTGGTCTGGTAATTTTGTTTCTTACCAGCCTTGCCTCCGACTGGAGGTGATGGAGGCGGTGAGGGTGCTGGAGTAGCGATATGTACCGGTTGGTGAAGAATGGATGCTCCACTACTATTCACGTTCATTGGCGGAGGTATGATTCCATTGGCGCCATTTGCTCTACTCGGTCGGTTTGGGAGTGGTGGTAAGATGGAATTGTTATCGGGTTCGAGGGGTAAGAGTGGTGGTGGGGGGGTATATGCGGGGTATTTTGATGTGATTTCCTGGCGGAAAATGTGGTAGTCTAAGGGAGACGCCGTAATGAGCTTCCCTCCTTCGCCATTGACGTGTCTCAGTTCGCTGGTGGCACTCTTTACGACCTCAATCTCATCACTGCCGCCGAAAACTAGTAAGATGGTCTTCCAAAAGAGCAGAAATATCTGGGACAGTCAGTAATGATGAGTTAAATGAGAAGAGAGAGGCTGACTCTAGTCTGTGGCAACTCGTTTGCTTCATCCCATCGGAGTCTCGCCGTAACTTTGACGAAATAGTCAACCAAGTTCAGTTCCACTATTGCGATTAGCACAGAGCAGTTGTGGCTTCGTGTTGAACCTACGAAGTTGCTCTCGAGCAGATGCCAAGCCAATAGGGTCATTGCGAACACCTTCTACAAGCATGTAGATGACAGTGGTCACATTGTCAAGCTCGTCTTGAATGTATGGTATATCCTCATCCAGTAACTTGGTTTCCCGAAACTCGTCATCCCAGAGCATCTTGAACGCATTCTGAAGAACCTGGAAGACAAGCGCAATACCACCAGCGTTAGTAATCATGACAATTCCAGCTTTCATATTCTCCAGATGCTTAGACGTAGCATTGGTCTTCGCTTTCGTAGCCTCCTCCGACTTGATTCCTGCTGTCTCGTCCCATACCCCCAGAACGATATGAAGGACCGTCTGTAGACTTTTGCAGCGTCTCCGTAGGTCTGTCGCATGCAATCCGTTGACTTCCCGCTCTACAAATTTCTGACAGTCTTGCGATTCGAGCCATAGCTTGTTCGAGAATTTCCTCCATCGCCTCTCGAAAGTGTCCCTCGCCCTCTGCAAACGTTTGTATTCCGCGTCATTGTATGAGAACCACTCATCAATCTCTTCCTCAAACGAAGCAGCATCGGCGTACGTGAATGCGTATGTCGTGGGGTCGATTTTGGGGAATTCGGTCACAATGCGCCGGAGCTGCATCAACGAGAGGGAGTCGTTCGGGTTCGGAGATGGAGGTGGCGGAGGCTGATGGGGAGGAGGAGGCGCAGGTTGATTTCTTTGGAGCTGAGGACGGCCCATGGGATCACTTGTAGCTTGGGGCGCTGGGAGACCAACATCTGCTAGGCCTGTGTCTGCTACGTCGGAGACATCTTTGGATGTTGGCGTGTCAGGAGGAGCTTTCCCAGACCAGATGGAGGCCATAGTGTATAGTCGGAGTGGATGCCGTTCAATCGTGAATCATTATCATGGCGACCAAAGCATGCTGTATAAAGAGGTCGTGGCGGCGATGTTCTGTAGAGGATGGCAGGGTAGGTAGAAGTGAAAGTCGAGCCTCACGGTCAAGGCGGGCGACGCGCTTATGATAAGAGCTCGAGCAGCGCCGATAAGAGAACCATGATTTAAACAGACAAAAACAACAAAATAGGATTTGTAATTAATGGTGACATTATACTCAATTACTGTACAAGATTGAAATCAAGATCGAAATGAATATAACATGTAGTGAGCTTTACATTTCCTTACTTGACGTGCTGGGACAGTGCGTTGTTGGCCTCAAAGGTGTTGCAGGGAAGAAGGAATAACAGCACTGAGCCTGTCCTTGTCGAAAATGGTGTAAAGTAAAAGATGGCACAACACAGAGATGTTATTCAATTTATACCACGGCATATAGGTGCTAGAGAAGTCTTAGACGCAAAAATCAATAGACAAAAAGCACAAAAAGATTTCTTCCGGAACGGGGAATTGAACCCCGGTCTCCTGCGAACACATTGATTGCTTGTTAGACAGATCATGAGAGGCAGAAATGCTAGCCCTGATTATTTGTTAATTGTGCTTCAAGAAGTGACGTATCTGACTGAAGTACTTACACTACACCATTCCGGATATTTCAAGCACGCTTTTGTAATGTGATGTCGAAAATGTGCCAATTTGGATAGTTAAATGTAACAAATTTTTGTGGCCTGTAAACTCACAAGCGAGAGGGGGGACCCTTGACCTCTACCGCAACCTTCTTCTGAGGACCAAAAAAGATTTGTCACAACTTGCGGCTGGGGAAGCTCAATAGAATTGCTTGAATATCTTGATATCGATTTTCCCGCAATCGAAACTTCCTACGAACCTCTACATATGATATCTAAAATAGGTCCTTGAATCATTCTGGAATCTAAACCATCTCCACGTCGCTTGACAGCCAGTCACACTTCTCTGAGCTCCGGGCCTCGTCTCATTTGGTCAAGTCCTACTAGCGCACCACCTTTCAGGAACCAACAGAATGAAATTCAACAGCATGAGTAAATATGCCGAAAACATGAACGCATTCTGAAAATCTCACGTATGCAAAAGCAGCCAGCGAATGGCGAATATTATTGGCGGAACCTGTGACAGCAGGAGAGGAATGGCGCATTTCCATAATGCCAATCCCGGAACGGCTTGCACACCCCAGCCAACAGCACCGAACTTCTTCTCCAGCATGCCGTTGACCTTTTTGGGAACCAGGTGCATGATGTTTTCGATGTCCTTGGAATTGCACTTGTGGGGATGCCGTAAGTCGTGCCGTAGCGTCTGCGTGGCGAACTTTTGAAGAAGCTCGACAGGCTCTGAACTCAGATATCGGTAGTTTGGGTCTGTCTTTGGTGGCATATCCTCTCTCAAGCAGACTATGAGATCCTGGGGCCCATTTGTCTCAGCCCCCCTTTTGGACTGCTCTCCATTAGCTCTCGGAAGAGTACAGATTGAAGGAAATTCAGAACCAGCACGAATTTCACCGTCTCGATATCTGTCAACGCCAGCCACTTTCGTAATCCCTTCACTGCTTGGTAGGTAGTTCTTAGCCTTTGGACTATGGTGATGTCGTCTAAGCCGGGTATCTTTTTAGTGGGAACAAGAGAGTATCAGATACGTTCGAATCGATACACCAATGAAGATAGCTTTCATCTGAAGTTGAAGGAGTGCCACCATTGCGATCTTCATCAAGGCGGGCTGCCGTTCCTGTGTTCTCAAAAGTAGTGCCGATTTTGGTAGGCACGCATGTCGATATGCTAATTGCCAGGATACCCTGAATCCATTTTCCGGACACTTCCTCCATACCGGGGCAGGGGGCCACCACTGTATCCTACATCGTAGAAGCCTTTCTATCAATAGATTGACTACATCTGACCATTTTGGAAAGGATACCAGTCTCCAGGACGTGAGCAAAAACGAGGAGTGCGGATGTCAAAGAATGGAAATGTCGGCTAGGATGTCGACAGATTCGACTTGATCGTTCACCCGTTGACCTCCGAATAAATGAGAATTGTCAATAGATTGTTGCGACTTGGTCTCGAGCCTCGAGTGCAGACCGCCATCGACAGCATAATCACTTTGTCTTTCTACACCAAGCTGGCCTCTCAGACTCGAATCGCCTTCGTCATCAAGGGAAAGGATCTTGGGGGATATTGAAAAATTATTCAATTCGTCTTCTTCACAAGACTTTTTGTAGCCCTTACTGGAAGATGCAATTTTGGTTTCCCCTTCAACGGCTTGAGGCTGGAGGCAGTCTTGTTCGTCGCTACTTGAGTGCTTTACAATAGCCGCCGAATCGGCTTGAGATTCTCTTTCTCTCCGGCTGTCCTCTGTCCGGATCGAAATTAGACAACCCTGATGTTTCAAATTGTTGC
This sequence comes from Cadophora malorum, assembly GCA_017365405.1. Lineage (NCBI taxonomy): Eukaryota > Fungi > Ascomycota > Leotiomycetes > Helotiales > Ploettnerulaceae > Cadophora > Cadophora malorum. The sequence continues at coordinate 53,939 of JAFJYH010000130.1, read as the reverse complement.
TCAATTGAGTACTCGCTCTCATACAGGGGAATTCCTTGGCATTATAAACTCGAAAAGAGCTCGACGATATGCTTGCTCTCACAAGCTCCCAGAAGCCAGGTCTCGTCAACGAGGGGTCTAGATTGACTAGGCTGAAGCGTCAGGAAGTCATGTCCGAACTATCTCCGGAGAGTATACTGAAGTTCATACATGACTTCCTGCGATACCTGGAACTGAAACTAGACAACCAAAGTTCCGTATCGATCCAGACTCCTGATATCCTTGGGGCTGGAGGTGCGAAACAGAATCCAGGGTGTTGCACAGATTGATACACCATGGATTGTGGGAGCGAGGCTTTTAAAGGACGTGAGGGTTTTTTCATGGTTTACATCTAGTAGTACCAGTGAACTTACAGTTTCAAGCTTGTGTAACATTTGAACAGCTTATGGGGCTGTGCAGAACTGCCTCATGCAGGCAGCCGAGAACCGCCACAGTGGGCATTCTTCGTGGCACATCTTACCTCCGAGTACACCACTAGAAAGATTCAAGGATTTCGATATATCTAGCTTGTTTCCTTTACGACCTTGCCTCAATGGGCACGAAACTGCTCCACCACTTAGAATTGTCCAACAGCTGACCACTCTCATCAAACATCACTCCTTCACTTTTCAGCAATCGCAACTTCTCCTTTTGATTTATACCTGAGGGTGCATCTTGTGGTTCTCCCTTGAATCCTCCAATCGACTGGAGTTGTTAGCTTGCGGTCTCTCAATTGATTGCGGCTACCTTACTCCATCCGCGCAAATAATGCGATGACAAGGCACTTCAGGCGCGAATGGATTCCTTCTCAGTGCACCTCCAACCGCTCGTGGTGATGATGAAAGTGCTTTAGAAAGTGCAGCGTACGAAGAGACCTTTCCAGACGGGATCTGGCGCAGAAGAGCGTAGACTCGCTTGATACTTGTCAACAATGAATTCGCTTAGAGTGGGGCAACAGGGGGAGGGTGAAGTTACCTCTTGATATTCTGTGACGGCCATCCTAGCAAAGAAAATATGGGGGGAGGGATAAGATGAAGAACTCCTGTTGTTGTAGCGTTGAGCAGGTCATCTACGTCCGGGGCTTATATGTTCGAGAGTTGATATTCGTAAGATCCATTGTGATTGGTCAATTCAAGAGCAGCTCAGGCTGACTCATGATTTTTCGCCCCGCACTTCAACTTCACGTCGTGATTTGTGACTTCCATCACAGTCCAATCAACATAAACTCACCCATGTATAATACGAGTTGGTCTTGAGAGATGAGCTGAACAACTTTTGTAAAGACAGTATTACGTTAGATACTTCCCCCGCGAAGCGCTAATTACGGAAGGTCGTGATGACTTCATTTTCATCCCCAAGCAGCCGATGGGCTGCCCTCCAACGGCGAGATCCCCTCGCGGCGAGCGCCTTCATCTATAGCGTTTGTACGACCAAGATCTACTGTCGCCCTACGTGTCCTTCGCGCCTCGCACGTAGAGCAAATATCGTTTTTCACGACACGCCAGCTGAAGCTGAAGCAGCCGGATTTCGTCCTTGCAAACGATGTCGTCCGAATTTGAGAGAGAACGAAGGAGATCCACAGATCTTGGCCGTGGATAAGGCGTGTGAGTTGATCGTCAGGGAAGAAATTGGGGCCGTCAAGTGGAGTGTGAAGGGTCTGGCGAAGGAAGTTGGATTGACGGAGAGTCATTTCTGCAGGGTGTTCAAGAAGATTATGGGCATGACCATTGGGGAGTACAGAGCGAAGAATTCGTTGTTGAAATCGGTGGATGAATTTCCGCAGATCGTGGATGCTCAAAAAATAACGCCGCATCACCTGTCACCTACGTATCCGAATTTCGCGCATGAACAGGAGACCAATATCCCCGAGCTGCCGACCCCAAGTCTTTGCACCTCGGAGCTTTTGCAAGATTGGCAGAACTTTAGTGGCATACAAACCCCAGAGGACTATTTCCCGGATGCCTCAGACGTAGTGCTGGCCAGTTTCTACAACCCCGATCTCGAATTATCGGAGACTTGGGAGGCAGCAGAGGATTGCTTCCAATTTGTCGATTTCAACAGCCCATGGGTGGCCGGTATCGGTCAGGAGGGGATTATGTGAAGCTGTTCATGGAAGTTGGCACAACTATTTGGAAGCATGCTCTGCTATATATTTATATGGACTTATCCGGAAACTGAAGACTATCGCTCCAGCATCTTTGTGGTACCATCACATATCCCTATGCCACTAGCAAAACCACACTTTGCATCTCGAACTATCAATACCACGGCTCCCTTCCAAAGTCCACAATAGTGCGCCCTAGTCGTTCTCCGCTTGTTTAACTAGACATTACTTTCTTTTGTCGTCACTTTGGGCGTAAAGGTCTAGTGATGGACCTAATTTAGCATACCTCTATGTATTTCTGTCTGAAGCGCCTCAAGCCTGCACAAATGCTCGCTTTGCTTGTACGTTGGAATTTGACGCCGGTCAAGGCTCGGGATCTCTCAGCTGGACCCCGCCGAGAGTCAGTTTGACAGCACCTCAAGATCATCGATTTTCATCGTCAGACTCAATGTACATCAAAATGACTGCCTCGGACACCATTTCAGGCGAGCAGCGAAGCTTGATCGATTCTTCGCAGAGTGCGACGGAGGCTGGCAGATGAAAATTTGAGCAATCGACTAGGAGACAGTTCTGTCAGTGGAGGCGACTCGGTTCAGCTTTCACACATCGATATAACGATCGCTGAGGCCGGAAGCTTGGGCGATAGAGAGGTCGCAGCTGAAGGTTCAAAGAGCTCTTTCAAAGAGCGATCCAGTTTGAGTTCGAAATTTGTCAAACCAATTGCAATGGCTTTGTCGATTCGCTTCAAACCACGCAATACGACTGCCTCCAAGAACACTTCCGGCTTTAACTTCTCTGACTTACCAGACGAGCTCAAGGTGAAGATTATTCAACTGCTGCTGCTGGCAAGTTGTACAGCGGCATATGACGGTTATGGTCGATGGATGCGTCCCACAATTTCGATCTTGAGAGTGAACCACTTCTTTCGAAACGAGGCCCTCAGGTTAGCGGAGTTTCCTCTTCATTACACAGGTTTCCATCTTTGGAGGTATCTTGACTACGGCAACAGCTTTTTAACCTATTCTCAGCCAGGCTCTGGAGTCCCAGATTCTCGGATCATTGCCGCCATAATTCCCCAGTGGATTCTGGAAGTCGGTGAATGGGAGATACCGGCGATGATCCCAAGCCATGCAAATTTGCATGTCATGTACGTATCTCCGACGTTCAAAGTAAAGGCGATTGTGTGACTAGCTCAATTCTGTTTGAGGGGCGCCGAAATTGTACTTTGATTTTACAGTTCTGCGAAGGTCTCCGAAGTTCAAGCATGGGTATGCCGCGAGGGAAGCGCCATTTCTCAATGGGGAAGAAAAGGTCATGAAGAATTTGAGGGATGAATTGGGGAAATTGAATCTCTTCGCGGATCACCACTGCTCAGCAATGTGATACTTGGAAGAGGTTCGAGAACTCCTATCCGCAGGGAAGAAGATCGGATGGACCATGCTAAGCGCTACTGTCACAACTTTTTTCGACGGCATATCTGAGGACCAAGGCGTCATTAACAGCATGGTCGCCGGCGTTCAAAGTTACTTGTCCATACTCGTGGACCCTAGTTTGTCAGATTAAATCGGTTATGACGACGATTTTTTATGTAGCTGTTATAAAATGTGATAAAGGTCAACACAATATACAAGAGGAGAACAAGTAAAGTACCACTAGTTAATTTAAGAGTGTTGAATAGTTCGAAACCTAGCGGGATTAATAATTACTTCAAGTGAAACAAGAAAAAAAACCCCCCGCGGAAGTAAGTAAATATAGAAATTATGTTACAAGGTGATACTTCAAAAAGCTAGCGGACCATAGACGCAGTAAAAATTGCCCCGATAAAATGATCATTAGGAATTTGTTAGCTTTTAATTAGCAGAATTCAGCACGAGAGAGGCAACTCGAGAATACTGATAATGCACATGGACGAGTTGAACAGAATGATATATATCCGAGGAGAGCTGAACGCCATCAGCGAAAACGAATCCATGGTAGCGAATTCCGTTTCCTATTCAGTACCCTTAATCCCCTCTTCGCTCGAAGAGGATAAGAAGAGGACCAAGACTGACCGACAAATTTAGGACGTTCGTAGTAGCAATGCACGAAATTCCGCATCCGGCTTGCGAACGTACAATCCCAGCGATTGCACCTCATGAGCAAAATTCACGTATTCCGTCATCTCCCGAACACGCTAGACGTCTAGTCGCACTTTTCCCTATCGATCTCTCTCCTCCTGTCTCACATGTACATTGACCCATAGACATCAGTATTGGCATCAACGCCTTTGGTCTCTCGCATTCGATCGCTTCTGAACTGAATTCCATCCAGTACGCGTCGCATCCCGTCCGACGAACGACCTTTACCCCACAGCGGTGACTTCGTCGGTGGTCTTGAAGTGGATGTATACCCTGTTCTCGCATCTTCTGAGCTTACCCGCTCGGGATCTCGAGCGCTTCCGCAAATCCCGGAACAATGCCGCCTTCCTACGGGTGTCCAGAATGTTGTTGGACGAAGTTGCGGAGAAAAAAAGAAGAAACTGGACGAGAACAGAACGAGCGGAAGTCGAATCGAACATGCGTTCAAAGGATTCTTTTTTCCCGATGATAGAACAAGAATATGACAAGTGAGAAGTGTTATTTCGTCTAGACAGCCCTGGAATAGGTTAGTCTAGTTTCGTGGGATTGAACGATGACTGTAGACAGAAGGTCGTAAGTATCAATCTGACGAGCCTAGCTTAGCGACAGGCGATTGCCACGAGAAACACTTCTACCTGATACGAGAGAAACCCAACAGCACCCCATTTCCAACAACACTCATTGGATATGATACATACCTGGGTATGGTACCTCACTCATCTGCTTAATAATAGTCACAGCGACATGCCTCCTGGCAGGCAGGGAGACCACGTGGATGCAAGATGAAGACCTGCCTATACGGGCACCAGAGTCACTGCAAGGCAATGGACCCGTCAACAACAGCCAGCGGCACATCCTGACCCGTTCCGGGCTGCTGGAAATATCGCCAAGCGCACCCAAAAGAAGCCGAGCGCCCCGAAAAGACGACGATGGGGGTTGGCAAAGCTTGGCCCAAACGACACCATTATTTCTCTGACCGTGAATCTGCTTTTAAATGGTGTATCATTGACGGAGGCATTTGGAACTCTCTTGATTTCGGATTGGGTAATTAGTGAGGCAGTCGCGTGATGGGTAAGGCCATGGGCAATGAACCTTGGAACTTTGTAATTCTGTCGGGAGGGCTTGGCTACACTAGAATGAGTGACACTGCCGCTACTACTCGTACTCGTAGATACTGATCCGTTGTGGCATCCTTGAAATAGCAAGCAAGTATCTAGACAGGGTGTTGACAGCTACGAGTGACTGTTTGCACATAAGCAAGTGTTGTGTATACAGAGCATTGTTGCAACCGTTCGAAAGGGCTTGCTTGCCTATTCAAAAAAAAAAAAGAAAAAAAGGCGCCGATGCGGATCTTCCTTTGATAGATAGACAGAATAGAGCCGATGAAATGAACGTTTTCGGGGCGATGTGTCCTTCTGTGTTGACGGTTGAAAAGTCCGAGGCTAAAGGAGAGGAGAGCAGCTTGAATCGATCGATGGAACTCTTCGGTCAGGTCAGAGAATGATAAGCACGAGTCGTGCATGCATGCATCCATCATCATCCACCATCCGAAAGCTCCAGATCGTCCATCGGCCACGAAAAGCGCAATCGGCGTGCATTTACTTTACGCTACAAACGCCGCGCTTTACCGCAGGGTACGTGCGTGCCAATCAGCGAACCATCCTCACTTGCCCCTGGATACGGTCCGGTGGCTTACAGAGAGGGTCCGGTACATATGCTGAAAAAAAACAACGGTATCTACCAATCCAGCTACGAGTCAGTGGCGGTGCGAAATACCATCAATCGTGTCGCGGCCCTGTCAAGGAACACATCTCCAAATTCCCGAAGTGAACCAATTGACGATTTCGACTAATTTTACCATTTGTCAGTATGTCAACAAATTCGGTATCAATCGCCGCGGACCAGGAAAACTGTACTTGTCCGTCAATATACCGGCATTCAAAGACATTGGTCTATAGCGCATGGTGCATGAGTAATGAAATGGGTAAATAAGATTTATTTCTATCTGTCTTGACTCAAAAGTACAAGTGATCATGCAATACATGGTGAAGACCATCTATATCTATTCGGCTTATTCGAGAACTGATTCTGAAAATGAATGTCGTTTCCCAGGCACAAATAGCAGTTCCAGCTTCATCCAGTTTACCAAATAGCTTGACCCGCTGACAATAACAGCGCGTCCACGGAATCGGTGATATCTCGAAGGGCAAAATCTGATCTATTCCCTGCCATAGACGGGTTGGCGGTGTTATCGTAGAACAAGACGCTTGAGTAGATGCGGTCTCCAACGTCCCGAGCAGTAGTTTGACTGATAGCCACCGATGCCGGTTGCAGCTTTCTATCTACACTCTCCAAAAATCCCACGAACTTGGCTGTGTTCCAGCAATCCATCGACACAAATACGGAAACACCGGTCGTCTTTTGCTCGTTGTCGGTCTCTGCCTGGAGGAGAACCTTTCCACCGTATCGCATGGGGAAGCTCAAGGCAGATCCAGCGCTGAAGTTGCGATGGTTTCCCTCCTGTGGAATAACAACTGGTGTGCCATATGCACCACCAAGAGTGAAACTAACTAGCTCACTGTGAGCATTGTCATTGGCGATGAGTTTATTTTCGAATAGGACTACGCCTCCGAACCCAAACTCGCGTGGGGCAGTAGTTGGCTCAGAGACGTAATATGGGGTGACTTCATTGTTCGAGTCAACACGGAGAAGGCTGGATGGATAGCCGCCGTTGACGTAGATCCCATCGTCGATGCCGTTATCCAGGTCGAGAAACGCTCCGTACTGACCCTTCGTCGTAGCAGTCAGATTGACCTCGTTAATGACCTCGAAGGTGTTGAGATCGACCTTGACGACGAAGTTATCGCCGCTCACATCGTTGCCTCCCGTCAAGAAAAACTCCTCGGCTTCAACGACGCCGGACAGAATATTGTTTGTAGGATCGATAAGGAGGCCAGAGAGTCGCTTATCTGAGACTGCGGAACCGGCATGACTTAAGCCTGGAAAGGATATCACTCGTTGGATCACCGATGTGTATGGATCCCAGACAACCACCGTTGCATTGTAGATGGCACTGCACCAAGAGATTAATTCGACATCATTGGCATGGAAGGTGGAAAGTATTACCTAAGATACAGCACGCATCGTTGAGAGTCCCATCGATAGTAAGCTGGGTATAGTTGAAACTGGTTATTGAAAAAGATGTCGCCAGACACTTGAGGACAAACAGAACGCTTGTGAGTAGGAGAAGCAGCAACAGCGAGAAAGAGCTCGAACGAAGCGAACAACGCTTTGAGTGAGGACCTCATTTTCAACTCATTCCTTTGAGTGGTTGCTTCAGAGAATGAATGGATGGAATTACGAGAATTTGATGATTGCAAGTCGTGACCCTGAAAGCTACAGACGGTTCTCGGGGCATTCGGTCGTCATATACTCGCTCGCCATCCCTTATATTACATTTAATGCAAGACTCTAACCTCGCTTGAACTGACAATTCAGCTAATTAGTCTTTTATTGAATACGCTACCGCTTGAATATGTTCATGAACCGTATGTTTGAACAGGATCCGGATAGCTCGTCATAAAGTGACTCCGGGGGACCGAATATATCGCTTTACCACCGAATTCCTCCCGGCATAGCTAGCAAGTGACGAACCGTCGGCCACTCTAGCAGTTCTTGTCGTCGTTTATAAGGTTTGAGTCTCCGACGGGAGCAGAATATTCCGTCATTTGTGGATGCATTTCTTTGGGGGAGACAAGCCACGTCCCAGTGTGCGTAAAAAATAGCATATTATGTAATATCACATACTTGTTCGCGTACCTTCGCGGACCATCTCCTGCTCGGCAGTAAATAATTCAATTATAGAAAAAAAGTCAAAATCTGGGGGAAGCGGAGCCCCAGGCCAAGGTGTGCACCTGGAAAGACCAGGGGGCGGCAAATGTAAACAGCGAAAGTCCGAGACTGAAGATCTTGAAGGCTTGACCGGGCACATGATTGCTACCGGGACTAGCTCGTCGTCAGACAGTGACCTATGGGCAGCTTAGCAGCGACAGCAACATCGGCCGGAGGATGTGAACAAAAGACCGCTCGGATGGTCGAGCAAGCGGAAGGGACTACAGTAGTCATGTTTCGAGCCTAGGTCTCCGTCGACAAGAGGGTCGGCTTGTCTTCAAATGCCCAATCGGACCGGATCCAGACCGACAGAGGGGCCATTAAGCCAATTAGTCAGCCATCAGCTGAGAATCTTTTACAACTGATTGGCTTATATATATTTACTACTAGCTTATTAGCTTGAGCTAAAAAGCCGATGGACTGTTTAGAAGTTAGTTCTAAAAATATTTAGGTATATTTCAAAGCGAAAATAGCCTAAAAGAAGTAAGTAAAGGTTTTGAAGTCATAAGATTCATTACTTGTATGGTGGAGTCAATTAGAAACATTAAGGAACTCGTAAATATCAGGTTAAAAGCCTAAGAGCGTTGTTATTATTTTTACGAAGTATAATCTATCAAGATATAATTCTACTAAAGATTTTGATAAAAAATAATAAGTGAGTATGTACTGCTAATACTTTTCAGCGGGCATTTCGAATCTTACTGCATTTCATTAATTCATTTTAGCTCATTGGTAATAAGTTTTCCGCCATAAGCCTTTTATTATCAATTAGCGAAGAATTAAGATAACATTATTACTTTTACTTACTTCACTTAATATTACTCTAAAATATATAGAAAGCTTATAAACTAGCTTATAAGCTAGCCTTATCATAACTAACTGGTCAGTAAAATACTTCACGCTGATTGGCTTACAGATATCTCTCAGCTTCATAGATGACTTAAAAGTCGGCTGACTTTTCGGCCACTCTGCAGACCGAATTACACTTTCACCAAATCTCACCCCCCGCATGATAGCTTTTTGGCATTGAGGCATCAAATTGGCGAGGAGAGTCATTTGCGGAACTCGGAGACGGTCCTTGGCGAGTTAGTGGGAATCACCGGTGGACGGGGATGGAGAACCTTATGGTGGTGAAGCCGTAGAGGGGATTTTTGAGAGACAGGGCTGGAGAAGATACGTAGAATAGCCGCGAGATTTGTGAGGACAGCTTCATTTTCATCGCCAGTAGTCTCAGCATTACCCTGTACGTGCGTGAAAGTCTGACAGGAGAGTTCAAAGTTTGGTCAATTCTACCCCAATCCATTGATCAGCATCTATTGAGAGTTTTGAGAGGTCGTGGCGTTGAGCCAGCCAGGGATGTATGGATGATGGAAGATGGTGGTTTGCGGATCATTGTGCATCTGTTGACATCACGGCAGGGACACATGTGTAGTGAACCACAACAATTCAACGTTACAAGTAACACATCAAGCGGTAAAGTTGATCTCCACGGACTGGCTTTGATACACAATGGGCCACACCAAGGGCAGCGAGCGGAAAATATCCGAACCTTGTCCAGTCCGGCTAGCCTCACTAGGCGCCGATTGCTATACGTATAAGTACTAGACTCTAGAACCCACATCTAGAGCAAAAGTTTAGCAAATCTGCATCTTGCCGGTTATTAAGTAAAGTTGTTAGGCAAATTGTAACTCGTACTGCGATTCACACTCAGGTTACAAACGTGGCGACAACCGATTTAGGGTAAAAGAACACGAGGCCCGTACCTAGTGTGTGTGTTGCTTGCTGCTGAAGTTCGGTTTGTGAAACGCATCATATCATACATATCCTTGCAGCGAGATCGACAAAGATGGCCCCGCCCGTCGGCATTAAAAACTCGATATGGATCGCCCAGCAAAGACATTATCCAATGTTGCAGCTGCTCTGTCGGTCTTGCACCCCATTTTCGGCTCGGCGGTTCTTGTCTTTCTCCATGGAGAAACTGGCCCAGGCTGGGCGTTTATGAAATCATATTGTCCTCTCGCAGCAAGTAGTCAAAACTTCAGGTCTTCTTGGAGACTTGAGCCATTCTTCTTGTCAAACTTATTCCCATTTTTCCCTTCTTCTTTTAAACCCAAGATGGACGCTCTGGTGGCCAAACTGGGTGTCGCACCAGTGGTAGCGATTGGCCTCGTTGTTTTTTATGTCTTATATGTGAGTCTAACATATTGACAAATCTCACCCAATGCATCTGGACTGACTTCTTCAAGGTCATCATTCGCACAGAAACAAGCCCATTAGCAAAATTTCCAGGACCGTGGTTCGCCAGGTATACGGACCTGCATCAGAAATACTATGTCATGACTGCTCGCCGAATCTTTTACATCGATGACATGCACAAGAAGTATGGCCCAGTTATGTTAATCTCGCCCAACGAAGTCTCCTTCACGAGTCCAGAGGTCTTCAACGAGGTTCACAAGATTGGGAATGGGTATTTGAAATCGGACTGGTACACGAAATTCCGACCGGGCGGACCTCCTGATGTTTTTGCGGTCATTGATCCGAAGATCCATGCCTTCAAAAGACGACTTCTAGCTCGACCTTTTAGCTTATCGTCTTTACGTACGAATTGGGAAGATCTCGTCATCAGTCTTGCACGCGAAGCAGTACAAAAGATCAAGATGGAAGCGGAATGCGGCACGGCTTGTGTCTTCAAATGGCTCACTCTCATGACTACTGATATCATTGGGGAGATTGCATTTGGAGAGCCTTTCAACATGGTCAAGACTGGAGAGGTAAGGGCTGTCTCATTCCAACTTTTCTTTCATCGTGTGGTAGTACCCAAGGTCTGCAAAGTGGTTGGAAAAGACAAGCTACAAAACTTTCACAAAGCAGAGATACTAACTATGGACTCCCACTAGCGTAACGCTTTTGTCAAAGATATCGAAGCTGTCATAAAAGCCAACGGTCTTCGCTCCGAGATACCTCGCCTCTTCGACTTCCTCAAAATGTTTGGCCTCTTTCCCGAACTCGCCAACCAGAACAAACGCGTGTTCGCGTACGGAGATAAGGTCCTCGAGAACGCTTCGGAACGCGATAACCTTGCAAAGGCAAACATCTTTAAAGGGATTCTTGAGGATGCCGAGAAGGAGGGCTCGATTTTCACCCACGAAATGCTTCCAATCGAAGCTTCTGGCCTTGTCGTGGCTGGCTCAGGAACGACTGCTGTCACCGGTACATATTTGATATGGTCCATCCTGAAGAACCCCAAGATTCAAGCCAGACTGGAGGCTGAAGTCGCAGAGTTATTACCTGAGTGGAGGGATGCAGATCTCGAGAAACTGCCTTATATTAACGCACTCATTCGAGAAGCTCTGAGACTGTTTTCTGCTGCACCTGGAAGTCTTCCTCGCACAGTGCCAAAAGATCGCCCACTTACGATTGATGGATTCGTTATCCCTCCTGGGACAACTGTCTCGTCTCAAGCATACACCATGCATCGCGACCCCGCTGTCTTCAAAGATCCTCTCACGTAAGTCAACTTTTTACAGTACTTCTCTTAAGAGGCAACGTGTCTATTCTTTTATATGTACATCCCCAAGTATTTTTTGTGCTTTCACTAATTGAGGTATAGCTTCAACCCTGATCGCTTCCTCAATGGGGGCCCTGAGAGCAAGGCCACGTTCTCACACTTCGGAGCTGGCTCCCGGGCTTGTCTTGGTTACCATCTCGCATACATGCAGTTACGGCATGCTCTGACGTTTCTATTTAGGGAATGCAAAGGCTTGAAGCTGGGAGCCAGTATGAATGATGAAGACGCAATGACCATGGTCAATTTCTTTTTGATTAGCCCCAAGGGCCACCGTATGGATGTCAAGATGAGAGAATAGCGACTTAGATAGATTATAGACTGGCTAGGAGGTATGTAGCTCAATTTCTGGTGGTTCTGTTTGTTGTTCGCACAACACAAATTCAACTGTAGGATATTCATGTTGCATGATTCTGATATATGGAAGTGAATTGGAGGAGTCATAAGTGACAATTAATGTTCCTCTTACTTTTTGGCTTAGATCTGTGGTTCGGTCTGCTATAGCATCAGTAACATAGAAAACGATATTCTCCCAGAGTCGCTTTGGAGGCTGTAGGTCGCCTCCATCCCAGACGCGATCGAACTCTTTCTTGGGGCTTTGTGTTCTGGTCGATGCGACTGACCTTCGACTTTCTTGATATTACCTCCTCGCCAATGGGACAGAAAGATTTCTTAAATTTGTCAGAGGTAGTAGGGAAGCAGGAGGCAAATGATATCTTTAAAAGTCTCTCATTGTCACGAACGAAAAGGCCAGAGCCACAGAAGTCAGATCAACCCCAACTAGAATGGTACAACTTAAGTAATCGAGGTCGAGAGGCATTTTGTGGGGAGTGTTGGCTCTCAACCGTCCCGACAACAACAATACAAAGTCAATATGAAGGCAACTACGGATGGGTTGAATTTATCGATGGTCAGACATACACAGATCTCTGGAGTAGTCTTCCAGAAGCTTCTTTTTCCAACAACCTCACACAACAGATATTATATCACAGCTAAATACAGTCATAAACATACACAAACACAATTTTGCCCAGACTAAGGTCACTAAAAGACTAAAGAAGCTCAGCTACAGATTTCAAATTCCTTCTAGTCAAATGGGAATATGAGATCATATCTCGTTGCTAGGATATCTGAAGTCTTTCGTCCCCTCGAAGTCTTCCTTGATTGCTCTGACACTTACAAACCGACTCAGGACATTGACCGACCCAACTTTGTCGTTCGTTCCGCTACCTCTCATCCCTCCAAACGGCTGCTGCCCAACCACACTACCAGAACTCTTCGTATTGATGTAGAAGTTGCCAGCACAATGCCTCAGTTCCTTCTCCGCGAACGTGATTGCTTCGACATCTCTTGCAAAAACACTTCCAGTCAATGCATATCGAGTCGTGGTGTCGATGAGTTTTGGTATATTCGTCCATGCCAAATCAGGATAGACATAAATTGCAAACAAAGGACCAAACAATTCTGTCTTCATGATATCATGTTGTGGATCGGTTGTCTGATAGATGGTCGGATGGACGAAAAAGCCAACATCCTTTTCTACCTTCCCGCCAGCAAGAAGTGTCAGTTTCGGGTCGTCCTTCGCTTTTTGGATGAAAGAGGCAAGCTTATCAAATGCCTGTTCATGGATTACAGGATTGACAAAGTTCTGGAACTCCTCAGGCGGGCCAACACTGATGCTCTCAGTCTTGGCAAGAAGGTCTCGCTTGAACTCGGGCCAGATGGACTCCGGTACATAGACTCGAGACGTCGCTGAACATTTCTGTCCTTGGAACTCAAATGCACCTCGAATGGTGCTGTTGACAGCATTCTCAATATCCGCACTCTTGTGTATCAAATGGAAATTCTTGCCACCTGTCTCGCCAACAATGCGGGGGTAGTTCAAGAATCTGTCCTTGCCTGTCGCGACGCCAATCTTTGCGATGAGAGACTTGAAAACTGCTGTAGAGCCTGTGAAATTCAGTGCTGCGAAGTCGGAGCTTTCGATAATGGCGGAGGTGACTTCTTCGGCGTCTCCTGGCACGAATTGAACTACATCTTTGGGCAGACCAGCTTCCAACAGGATTTGATGGAGTAGCCAGGAGCTATGAAGAGCTGAGAGAGAGGGCTTCCAGATTACTACGTTTCCCATCAGAAGTGGGCCATATGCTAATGTTGCAGCTAATGCTGTAAAGTTAAAGGGTGAGATTGAATAAACGAATCCTTCGAGTGGGCGGTACTCGAGGCGGTTCCACTAGGAGAGGTTAGCTTCAGTCACTGGGGATATGGTGTGGGAGAGAGAAGTGTACCATCCCTGCTGGGTTAACAGCCGGTTGTGTTTTGAACAACTCCATTGCACATTGGACGTTGAAACTTCTCAAAATCAGCCTCTGCTCTCAGGTTGCCTTCTCACGTCCACTACTTACCGAAGAAGATCACAAGTCTCAGCTACAACATCAATCTCAGCTTGCCAAATATTCTTCCCCTGCCCCATCATGACTGCAGCCATCAATTCGTATCTATACTTCTTGCTCACAAGCTCTGCAGCGCGAAGGAAGATTGCTGCTCGCTGTTCGAATGGAGTGTTCTCCCATGATGACTTGGCGGCCAAAGCAGACGAGATCGCGTTCTTGACATCCGAGGCCGTTGCAGGAGCCCATTCTGCAATTACTTCTTTGTGGCGGGATGGATTGATTTGAGTCAATAATTGGGACTTGGTGACCTGATAGTGAGTCTCAGTACTTGTTTTCGGTGGGATACAGAGGGCAGTTCTGAACCTCTTTCGAGCCGATCTTCAGGGGAATGCTGATTGGAAGCCTAGATTTGAGATCTTGTAGAGCTTTCGTGATCCCATCTCTTTCTGCACTGTTCTTTTCATATGTTGGCTGCAAATTCTGTCAGCTTTCACATTTAATTGGACGGTTGAGGGGACAAGATGTACCGAAGGTTCGTTCACAAAGTGCGGTTTCGAATACATAGACAGCCAACGCCGACGTTCATGATTGAGTAAATGACTGCGACTAAACCATGGAGATCGGATCTTACTAGACTTGAAGCCTTGAACAGCGCTTCTTTTTGACATGATCAAGTTGTATGAGAAGCAATATTTCACCTGGATCGTCTCGGGATTGGATATCTTAAAAAGCAAAACTACATTTCCAGAGGCAAAAACTCATCATCAACGCGTAATTAACAGGTCTGATTATCATTGGACATAAGATAATTGGACCTATATGTCATGTTATCTGCACTACATCCCTCAGATACGACTTCATGCAAGAGCGGGATCCAAAGCCGAATGTAACAACCACCCCACTTTCGCATTGTGGCCTGCTCCGATGTCGTCAAAATTAGTGTTGCACGGAGCTTATCTCTTAATTGAATGAGGTGGTAGATGTCTCTTAGCGCCTGCACAGCTGCGTTCTGTTATTTATCGATGTAATTGAGTTGCTCTCAAGGAGTACCACATCACGTGAGATGTGAAACCCGTGAGCTAAGCTTTGGTCCGACACGATCGGCCGTAGAGGAACTGAATGGTTGGAAGGCTATATCGATGGTAATATCTACAATCTTCGAGTGTGGAAGAGTTCTTGGGATAACGATCTGAGCCAGCGGGAGAAATTTCGAGGAAATGTTTACTTCAGATCCTTCCTCGCTTAGGCTGGTCTGAAATTAATAGGATCTACTAAACTTCGCTGAGTTTAATGAGCCCATGGTAAGAAGCGTACCACTGCAAGTCTCTGGTTCTGAATTTTGGTACGTTCGAGGTGCTCGAAACGTTACTGGGTCTCTTCTCAATAATACATGATCCGGAACTGTGATTGGTACTTCAAATGAGCGGGAGCTTTTCCCGCTGTCAGATTTTAACCTGCACAAAGCTTAGAAGACACGAGTGGACTAATACCCGCCGGCTACTACGGCAAACCGGTAGATGGTGTCTCATTCTATGAATGACAGTTTCAGCACTGTTGTTTATGTTCCACAAGAAGCTATTAGCTAAATCGACATGCTTTCAATGCTTCAGAGATCAACGCTTTTACCAGTTTGTCGGACGTCGAAAACTCTCCTCATTCAAAAATTTCGGCTTCCTAGAACTACCAAATCCTCCATACCATACTCAAACTATCGCTTTATGTCTTCCGCCATCACCCCAATCTTTACCAAGGATGGTGTTCCTCGTAAGCCAAAATCGCTTCACCCTCTATGTTCATCGACGCTGATGTGACAATAGCAATTGGACCATATGTAGACTCCCCTGATCCAAATACAGTCAGAGATCTAACTCGAAAAGTCTCAAGCAATCAAAGCCCAAGGCCTAGTCTGGGTCTCAGGCCAGATGGCAGCTAACAACAAAGGCGAATTGATCGTAGGATCCGTTGCCGAGAAAGCACACCAGGTCTGTAAGAACGTAAAGATTGTACTCCAAGCGGCAGGATCTAGTCTAGACAAAGTCGTCAAAGTCACGGTATGCCTGTGGGCGAGCTGAGAATGGAAGATGTCAGCTGACATGAAGATAGATCTTTTTCGCCGACCTAGACGATTTTGCAGAGTACAATAAAGTGTATGCAGAGTACTTTCCTCATAAACCTGCCCGGAGCAGTTTAGAAGCGAAGAGACTCCCTGCTGGGGTATCGGTGGAGATGGAGTTGGTGGCTTTGGAATAATCTGTGAAAGCGTGTGTGTTTCTGCCTCCGCTACCTAACTTACATAAGAGTAGACAGCCTGGATTATAAGGTAGAATATTAAATATCGTAGATTGAACATGACCATATATAGAGACGCCAATACAATGCATGCCCATGCAGCTCCATCATCAATACCCACCATGCTCCTTTCTAAATGCAACAAGTAGATACTCAAAATCGCGGCTCGCTCGGTCTCATTGGATATGCGTTAGGATGGTACTCATGTGGACTATACATCTCGGCAGGGGATTGTTCTGACGCAAGTTCAGCCGGATCGCGGTTGACACCTAGCTCAGAAGGAGAAGAGTATCCATGAAGCTCCTCGCCCTTCGGAGGGACATGTGGTTTAACTTCTGTCAGTGGCGATTTGCCTGCTTCCGTGTCGGTATAGCTCGACCCTGCTCCAACCTTTCCATTTGTCTCATCCCTGACAGCTTCATCAATAGCATGTCCTTGGCTCCGACGCCGACGACGGAAGAGCAGAAAGACTAGACCGACGATCAGGGCAGCCCCAGCAACAGCTCCTATGCTGGCCCCCACTTTGACGCCAGTAGCAGTGCCAGTTGAATCCTCGGTCGAGGTGCCGTTCTGCGAGACTGCATTTAGCTGGAATTGTATCTCGGTTTGCTCGTTGGTTGGATTCAGCGCGAAAGTCATTCCATCCCCACATTCACCTGCCTGCTTGGAGTAGAACCCTGAATGTCATTAGTGAAGACCTATTCTCACTGCACTCTGTGAACTCACATTGAGACGTGTTTTGGGCTACGTCAAACGAGAAGTCTGACGGGCTCAGAGTATTGACAACTGGCTGGTATCCAGAGTCTATTCCATCTGCAAGCTTGACACAAGGATGATCGAAGGTGGATTCGGTGATGCTGTGGTTACCAGAGGTGAATTGGAAGACTACTGTATCTCCTCCCTTCGCAGTAACGGAGTTGGGTGTGAAAGCCGGGTTTTCACCTGCCAAAACCTACCACATGTTAAATACTATTTTGAGAGATGATTCAAGCGAGCACTCACAGTGTACGTCGCAGCAGCTGCACCTGCCGAGCTTCCTGGAGATGCTGTCGGAGTACTTGTACCAGTACTGAGCTTGCTCTCAATCTCCGCAACCCCAAAAGCATATCCGTCTATTGGGTAGGCGTAAGCCTGGGCATTTGTGACTGTAGCCGTGAAATAACTTGTCGCCGTGACACTGGCAGATCCGTAGGCCGTTACCAGAACAGGTGTTGCCATATCAATGTTGCTATAACACGTTCCGCCAAATGCTGGGCGGTCAGTGAACACTGTGCTTTCTGGCTGCGCGAACGAGTACTCGCTGTGAAATTAGAATCCAACGCTTTGGATACCTGTTAAAATAAACATACCTTGGGCAGCAAGCGATATAATTCGAGGTATACGGGCCGACAGCCGAATAATGTGTAGGGCATATCAGCGGAGCGAAAGCGGGCTGAGTGACGCTTCCAGCAGAGAGAAGCAGGCTCGTTATGAATTGACTTGGATAGCAATCCGTGAAGGTCGTTCCTGGTACTGGTACTGGTGCATTCATCCATATCTGAAAAGCTCGGTTTGCCAGCATCGTGACTCTATTCTCCGTGCAGGCTGTGATCTTTGGCATGAAAGTCGTCGTCAAGCTTGGAGTAATCAGCGCCAAGCTGGCCGCCGAGGTTGCTGTCGCAAGAGACATGGCTTGATGTTGACTTTCAAAACTGCGGTCGAACTTCTCGAAAACCTTCCCGTGGGACACCAGAAGATGTCAGTAGTTCAAAAGCTTCTGGGAAGCGGACCCCTCTATATTAATGCCGATCTCACGTCGTTCCCACTTTATGGCCTGTCTGATGATTTCTCATGTGGTCCAGAGACGAAATGGGGGCTGTCCCGTAGCGGATTACCGGGGGTGCAACAGTACCTTGCATGCCTTGCAGGAGGAGGGTGCGGCGCAGCGGTGATACCGCCAGAAGTAGAGACTTCAGGCAGATTCGCACGGCGATCTGATACGTGGACAAGAGAGTGCTGCTGCATGCAAAGGGCGACTTGTGCCATCGTGCACGAGAATCAATTTCAGCCGTACGGTGAGATAAGAGTTGTGCGACCCATTACACTTGCCCGCACCCACTTTCCAGCTGACTGTGATATGTCTGACAGGACAATTTCATGGTAAGATTTCTGAAACAAGCATCTTCAAGCAGATCTAATCCACAATTATTGAGTCTTGAGACCGCCAATTCTACAATGATTTGACAAGACGCACTTCCAGTCGATAAAGGAAAGGCTCTGTTCTCGTAGGAAACATCGAATCAATTCGCTTACAGCTTGGCCGCTGGCTTAGGCCACGGTGAAGTCCCTGTAAACCCTGCAAGGACTATGCAGAAGCGCTGGACCCCATGCCTTCAGGAGTTAGACCCCCTCGGCTTGTCGGGTCGGGGCGCATAGTGTCCACTATCCTTGCCTGAAATTGGAGTTCTTCCGGGCGCTTCTGTCGCTAGTTCACTATTTCTTCGAAGTTCAATTCTCCAAAATTAATTGAAGATGTTTCACACCACACCTTCACATGCCTCAAAATTTCCGCTGAGCTGAGTTGATCAATATTTTTTAATTACACTCCAATAGAGCCTGTTGGAATACCGCCTATTGGACAAAGAATATGAAAGTGATAGTGTAGTTGTTCCATGCAGGTTCTTTTGCTCTTCCAACGGCTTTCCACATGCGGGATGAGAAGGAGGCTGGGAACACTGCACTATATTTGAGTCCTACGAACTGCGCCAACCACTCGTCAATGCCTGTTTTCCGTTAGCTCTGCCAGCCACGATGCAGCACAAGCAGGCCACTGCCTCCCCACAATCAGGATGCATCTTCGGCAGCTGAGCTACGACAGCATACATTCGTCTGTTGGCAGATAACAGGCATTTTGTAAGGATTCCTCTTCTATGCGAAGCTTCTGATAGATGCTTGAGAAGAATCTATTCGTGAAGTCAAGTTTCACGAACACCGAGGGAGGTTCTCTCGGCAATATCGTCTGACGGCATTGAGAGGTCAGCCCTAAATGCTGACAAGACATCAGTGGCAACAATCTACCGACGAGGCCGGCTTCGACGCTGTTGGAGTGTACCACCTGGATCTCAAGCTCACATCGGTCTTGCATTCATCAGGAATCTGCTCGCTTTAATGCATGTGTCAACAATTAAATATACTCTGGCTTCATACCTATAGAGTCCGTTGAGCATGAGAAGTCATCGAGATCCAGATTTCTAGATCAAGATAACAATTGTCTCTCGTTTCAGGGCTGTTTTTCCTTGCCAAAGAAACAAATCAAAATTCACCCAATGCTCGCTGTATTAGCTTACACATTCTTTGATGTTTCTGGAAAAGTCTTCGAGGATTCATAGCCAATGGATCATTTACGGTTCTTATTTCAAGTTAATTCTCCTTAAAAGGCATGCAGATTATATAACCACACTGCTCGAATAGGCTGCACCCAGTTCGTTTGGAGGCTGAGGCTGTGTGCATACCGCGGGATGTTTGGGACTGAGATATTGACACCGCATCGTATCTAAAAATGGTTATTGAGACTCTTTCTTCACTAAGACGTCATCGAGACTCGAAATAATGTTCACCTGAATGTTTCGAGCTCCTGGTCTTTGGTGTTGAGATCAATTGAGATACCCGAAACGTGACACCAAAATGAGAGCTTCGCCACGTGATGCTAGCGCGCATGGCAAGCGAACCTTAGATGTCGTCTCATCCCACTCTCTGCCGACTGTTCACTGCGATCGGCGAATCTGCAACCTCATGAGACATCAAACACGGCATGGATAAAACTACCATAACCCCGATCAGGAAAAAGAAGAAGACTCTGAACGCGTGAGGAAGATCATCGCCCAGTATCGTCCTCTTAATTGATGCTGATCAGCACAGCTGCCAGCGATGCAGGACTCGCAAGATCAAATGTAGCGGCCATCATCCGTGCCAGCATTGCTTATCTCAAAGACGAGACTGTGTGTTCGGCGAGAAGCAAAGGAAGATTGTTGTGACAGCGGAGTTGGTGGCCCCGGCATACTCGTGTGAGGGGTACTGAGACATCGTACAGGTATCTCCAAGAGCTGGAAAGCCGTGCCTCTGGTATTGCCAATAGACCTGTACAACAAAACTCCCCCCGGTCAGGTGTGGTAACTCACACCGAATCCTCTCATAACGAGAGTGTGGCTGTGAGGCCAAGGTGGCCGAGAACAGAATCAGGTACTCCTAGTGGACAGGTCCAGCACGTTTTGCGAACTGAACCTTCCAATTTGGGAAGCTCACTCAGGCATATGACTCCGAGCGATGGAAACGATGGTATTATTCAATCGCATGACGACCTGGTTGGTGCCGTGGTACCCATTGTCACAGCTTGGGGCTGATACCTGGTAGAGCGACCGTCGAAATGTCCTGATCAGTGATCAGAACTCTCCCGACGCGATTGGAGATGAGTATCGTGCGTTGCCCTCCTAATTTCGAGTTGACTTCATCGAACACTGGCTCATCTCCTGTGAAGGACGACTTGGCCACAGTTCCTCCTGGTCTTTCAGTCGTCGGATCAGAAGCTTCATCAGCGATGCGGTTGCTGGTCCTGGACTTCACGATGTCATCCCCATACCGGATGGTATCTACGGTATCCCTTTCAAGCATCCCAGCCTCGACATTTCCGGTGTTGATTTACCCCCTGAAGATTATGCAGAGTATCTGACCAATACTCTCCATTTCACGTTGAGTCCATTGTACTATCTCTTTGACAAAGAGGTGTTTCTCGCTAGCCTTCATCAGTTCTACCGAAATCAGCATTCGCAATCGAACTTGTGGCAGATCAAAATGCTTCTAGTCTTTGCGTTTGGGACCTCTATACTGGCCCGCGAGGCTGGTAAATCAGGTCCAGCTGGTGCAGCTTATTTTGGCCGTGCCGTGGAGGCTTTACCAGACCCTCATCGATTGCGCCAAGACCCAATCGTGTCCATCGAAATACTTTGTATGCTGGCATTGTTCATGCAGGCAATGGATATGAGACGAGCTGCCTACGATCACGTCTGTATTACATTCAGGCCAGTCAAGAATCAAAGGCGCTAATGTATCATTCAGGCTGGACAAGCCCTCCGAATCTGCCTGACCCAAGGCCTAAACCGAAGGTTTGACGCAAAGCGCATCACAAAGCATGAATTCGAGCACCGTACAAAACTATGGTGGACTGTCTATGCAATCGAAAGAAATTTGTCGTGTCTTGTTGGTGTCCCGCCTGCTTTGCATGATGAGGATATTGCGCTGTCCATGCCCGCTATTGATCCTGGCCAAGGATCCGGGCTCGTGATGGCGCTCCACACTGACATTTCCTCGCAACTAGGGCAAATACTAAATGGTGGGTGAAGACTTCTGTTGAAAATTTCGCTGCATGTGGACTTACTCCAGCACAGTAGTGTACGGTCTTGGGCACCAGCGTCAACTCGGCACAAGATTTATTTCCGCAATTCAATCCATTCTGAGGCGTCTTGCTGACACTTCGATAATACTGAACAACGACATGAAAATAGAACTACAGAGATCATCAAATACAATCTCTAGAGTTGCAGCGAGTCTGCACCTACTCCACCATCAGGTTCGTCGCAGCCATTGGTGAGAGTCAGGCATGCGCTGACGAAATTAGTGTACCATTCTCACCATCCGACCTGTGCTTTTCTTCCTCCTAGAGACAAAGCTAGCTAGTAGGAACCTGCCAATGAAACTTTCCGATGCGGTAATTGGATTACTTCGGGTATGTGTCGAGTCAGCTCTGCAAGTCTTGAAGACCATAGATGGGTTGCGAGCCCACAATCTTGTCGGTAAGTTCCTGCAGAAATTCCAGTATATAATAGTCTGAATGCTAATGCGGGACAGATTTTTTCCTTCCGCTTGATCTTGAGTCAATGTTCGCCAGTGCCTTTGTGTTGATCCTCGTCGATATTATTACACCAGCTACTACGGAGCAATGGGATCTTCGTAAGACCTTCAATCTCTTGGACGAGATGATGATGCGAGGTATCCTTGTCGCTGGTCCATACAAGAAAGACCTCCAAGAACTCGATGGCCTGCGTCAGAAGATAAAGATACCACAAGAAGTTACCCCAGTCAACGTTCCCGAACCAGTATCGTTGGAGGGGGAGGTCTCAATGCCAAGTCCCGGTCTGCCACTTGAACAAGACATGATTTGGTCTTGGATGAACACAGGAGAGAATGAGTTAGGTGTGTTGCATCCGGATACAATGCAGTCTGCCATCGATGGATTGAACTTCGACTTCTTAGAAGAACCGTCCGGGCTCGACCTTGGGGGAAGTGAGTGGATGTGGAATGATGGTCTCCGGGCAAGCTCGCATATGCCAGACCTTGAATAAGACAGGAGACGAGTACTTTGAGCGTATTTCTCCATTGATATGGAACGGTGACTCTGGAAATTCTCATTTGAGCATCATTATTGACAGGGACTCTTCATCTCTTTTCTCCAAGCAATGCTGAGGAATGGTCCCGAACCACAGCTCATCACCTTCGTCAAACCGCGAAACCCCATCTTCACTCAGTGCGTCTGAAAGGCATCTCGAAGACCCATTATCGTATCAGAGCTCTATGGTCGATCAAAATTGCAAAACGAGAAACACGTGAGCGATCAATCCCAACAAGACGATCAGGGAGTGGGTCCGCGGGACCCCTTTCCGCACTCGAGAATGTTGGAGTTGCCCACGCCGAGATAGACCAGACCACCTTAGCTGGCGCAAGCACGCCCTTCGAGAGTCAAACCCACAAAATCAATTATTTATTTTTTAGGATGACCCAGGCTGCTCGACAAACATTACCAAATTGCCAAAGCCTGACACTGTCGGCAACTTTCGTTACTTCTTCCAAATTTCGAGCCCATCGCATGCACCCTGTTCGCCAAACTCACGAGACCACCAAAGAAAGTTCGCGCCATGTCAACAAAGGGTCGATGGCGTTCGAACTTCATAGCACAAGCGAAGAGTCCGTCCAGGGTACAGCTCCAGCAGTCTAGGATGTCAAGTAAAGCCAGTCCGAGCCCTTTTGTTCTGAAATCGAAGTACGCAGACTTCAAAGCCATCGAAGCACATCGCCCTCCTTTCGACCCCTCGCTTCCGATCAAAACAACACAAGCCCCATCCCCAGGTTGGAGATATGGGCAGCAGTCGCCACAAACTCTATCTACAGTATCTATCAACACCCCGGCATCTACTCCTCCCTCGACATCCTCAATGCATATATCAATCGACCCCTCAGCCCAGCCTATGCTCGCCAACTACCGGCTTCTAGTCTCTGCAATTCCCCGGCCCATAAGCTTCATCAGCACGATATCATTAGACGGAACCAAAAATCTCGCTCCTTTCTCCTACTTCCAGATTGTAGATCACGACCCACCAACCTTCGTAGTCGGATTCTCCGCTCGACCCTCTCGTCCCAAGGATACACGACGGAATCTTGTTGAGACAGGAGAATGCGTAATCAATCTGGTAACCGAGAATATCATCCACTCTGCGAACGCCACCTCGTTAGATGTACCGTATGAAGTATCTGAGTGGGAATTATCGGGGTTGACACCTGCTAAGAGTGAGACTGTGAAACCTGAAAGAGTCCAGGAAGCGGTATTTAGTATTGAGGGCAAGTTATTGGAGATGAAGGAATTGGATTATCATGGGAGAGGGGAGAAGGGAGAGGCCGTGGGTGCGTTGGCTATTATTGAGGGGACGAGATTTTGGATTAAGACGGAGGCGATGGGTGAAGATGGGGAGACAGATCTGGGGATATTAAGACCACTTGTCCAGCTAGGTGGGATAAGTTATGGGAGGGTAGCAGAGACGTTTGAACTTCCCAGAGGAAGGCTAGACCAGGAGCTTGGTAAGGATAACGGGTTGAAGGAGATCTTAGAGAGAAGCACAAAGTAGATTTTGGACGGTCTACTGCCAATTCTTTACGTTTTGGCGACCGGTCTGGAGCATTCTTTGTTTGACATTTCGTTCAGTGACCTGTAAATTAAAGTCGGCAGACTTTCGCCTAACTTCTGCCTGAGTCAGCATCACACTGAAAGCTCATTCCTCAGCCCTGGAAATCCTTTACCAACATTATTTTCCCCTCAAACAATCCTTCAAGAACTCCGCCTTGTTCGGAAATCGCTATGAGTGACTTGAATGAGTTCCACCCTTTCCGTCGATTGCCGCTGGAATTGCGACGAAAGATATGGCTTTGGACACTCCCTCGCCCTCGCCTTTTGCATTGTTGCATGGCCAAGCCAATCCCGAGCGCTGTGTTCATCAATGCTGAAGCCAGAAGCATAGCTTTGGAGCATTTCGAATTTGTTCCAAAGCATAGAAGATTCAACACCAATAGAGACTGCTTTGATTTGCCACACAGATGTAATTGGGGCTGGATTGACTTCTCCGTCGACTATATTGCCAGATCCTGCAGACTGCAGGCCCACTGCATGATTTCAACACCACTCAAATTCAAGACCCAAAATTTGCACATGAGCTCTTTGTATAACGTTGAGTGGGAATGGGAAGAGCATCCTATGAAGTTCAAGGCCGGTCACTGGGCTTGTTCACGTCTGCTGGGACGGTACACCCCTTCGGTGCGACGGATTTTGATCATCGTCCATCGGGAGACGATACAAAAACTGCCAATTTCCAAGCAAGCTGGAGTCGAAGATCGATCGCAAGCACTGCGGGTCGTGATGGAGAAGGGTCTGGCGGATTTGAAGACAAAGGAAATGGAAAGGTTCCAGCAAAAGGACAGATGGAAAGACTGGACACCACCTGAGATCCAATTCCAGCGGTGTCCATGCTCCTGGGAGGAGGGCTCGATGCCGGAGGAATGTCGCAGAGAGCTCGATATCTGTTTGTGAGACTGGTAGCCAAGGACAATGTCTCATGTCTCTTCGAGTGACAGTAGCTCAACATGTCAATTCATCCGGCTGGTGGCTGCGCAATGTTGCATCCGTGACAGTCCAGCACCTCATCGCCATTGTTTCCATGAGGCAGCTCTTCCAATTGGCAAACAACAGGTGGTTCGACTTGGGAGAGACCACAGATTCGGAGTTGGTCGTCCGTCGTCAGACCAGAATTCGATGGACGAAGAAGATACAGGCACGTTTTATTAAGGATCGACTACTTGCTGCAAAACTCGCAAGCGAACTGTGAAACTCGGAAGACAGGACAATACTGGAGCAGAACATCGACGGCGTCGTCCAGCACGGTAAAAGCCGAAAATCAAGACACCGCGTTTCATAGTTGCAAATTAATACTCCAAATAAAATCCTCAATCCGCCCCAAAGCTCGCCTTCATTCTCCTCCAGATCTCACTCCGGAAACCCATGACCCAGGCTCCCGTCCTACTGACCGCATCCCCATTCTCTTTTACCCTCCTCAATAGGAACTGCAAACACTCCTGCGTACTTCCCCAAGCCAAGCATTTGAACGCCCTCGGTCGAAGCTTATCTTCCATCTCATTTTGTTTCTCAGCTGCTTCTTTTCCACTTTGTTGACAGAGCTGCAGGAGGCCGCAACTGATCTCATCTGCCATTCCCTGAAGTTGTCCATACTCGAGTTTAATGGTAGGCTTTCCTTGCTCGATCAATGATTTCTGAATCGCGTATGCGTTCTTGATGCTGGTCTCGTTGTGGCTCGCAAGCATGAGCGCGACTTCTGGGTATCGCTTCTTCTCATCCAGACCTGGATAGTGTTGTCTCAACAGATCCTCCACGATGCCGTTATAGGCTTCATGTGTCTCTTCGATGGTATCGTGAATCAAGTCTCGTCTTTCGGTAGCAATATATGCTCCTCGCACAAGCTTGATTCCCATGGTCCAGCCTTCATCCTTCGCGATTTTCAGGTACTTGAGGATGTTTCTTGGCGTAACCTTGAGATATGCTTGAAACGTGTTGTACATGAATGCCTGGCCGTTGCGATTGAATTCTCGCATCAACAGGAGGGTCCATTCGTCGATAGTGGGTTGTAAGTCTTGCTGCTCGGCATCGATCCATACCCTGATGTCTTTGGCTTTTGCTGCGTGGCACAGTGAGAGCATCTCGGTCCACATTTGAGGTGGTGGTTGTTGCTTGTTGGTGAGAGCACAGAGCGTTGATGCTCCGGCGCCTGATAATCTGCCTGATTGTCAGTGTTTATCATATATGCTACCACTTTTCTTCTTAATCCAGGTACATGGGAGAATGGCTTACTTCACAGCCATGAAGTCCCCAGGCCCGATCATATCCATCGTCTTCTCATATCCTTCCTTCCACCTCCTGACATCTAGTTCTTCATTGCCCACTTCCCCTTCATCAGCCGCGTACTCTTTCGCATATCCCAAGATCACCCCCTGGAATCCCACTTGTTTCATCTGAGCTACCGTTTTCATGACAGCTGCTTCACCGTCGCCTGCCACGAAGTGCTCGTATATGATTTTGCGGACCAGGAAGCCGATTGCAGGATTCTTGTCTGGATTAAGGAAGCGAGATGGCGAGTTGGCAATGATGTTGAGGAGGGGCATGGAAAGTTTGAGCAGACGGGGAGATGATAGGATGGAAGTTATGAGGTAAGATCGGAGAAGGAGAGGTGTTGGCATTAGAGAGAGCGGTGGAAGTTCTTTGTAGGTAAGAGACTTTGCGACTGGTGCTGACATTGACAAACTGTTTGCACCGGTTGTCGCAGAGTGAGACTGCGAGTACAGTCGACATCCCGGAGACGCTTTTCGAGCAGATGAAAAAAGCATCCTCATGAGAGGACTTGTGTGAGAAGCCCTCATCTCGAGCTTTTGGTGAGAGTTTTTCAACCGGAAAATGAAGAATAGAAGGTCGATGCTGTGTGCCAATGGCTTCAATATCAAGAAGATGTCTGTCCAAGTACAGCCGTCAACATCTTCCCATCATTGGCCGTTGACGTTCCGCCGTCGGCTTTCCTGCCCCGCACTACAATGGTTCTTGCACTCAGATGGCAGGTGGAGGGGTAAAGTGTCCTATCAATGCCACATTCGCCTTATCGTGCATATGCACGACATCTAACGGCCTAGTTACATTGATTAGATCCAGTCTTCAGTGGCACATTCAGAAGTTGAATTTATCCGGCGCGGTGGTGGAGCGAATCAGTTAGTGTTGTCATGGTGCGGGATCAGATCCCGCGATTGAGACGATTAGATGGCTCCGGACCCGGATGTGGTAACATGGAGACCCTGGCATAGTTCGCTTCTTTGAGAGTCTTGGTAGACTGGTTCTCAGGGATTCGTTTCTCCATTTCTCGTCGGGCAACTTGTAGAATGTATTATGCTGTTGTTGATATTCGAGACCCTCTCTCTTTGATCCTGGTCAAAGGTGGGATGGACTAGTTCTTGCCTGAAAGTCGAGCTGATCGATCCAGGCTTACAGCTCAGATTAGCTGTCATTTCAAAATAAAAAGAGAAAACTGTCTTCAAATCGAAAGCGCGTGTATCGATGTTTCAAGCAGCTTTGTTGATGCTCTACTCCGAATAGCCCAGACAAATTGAGGGTGAACAGGACGCGAGTCTGCGGTAACACCAGCCCAGGACTTCTACATTTGGTTACGCTCGTCAGAATATAACAGTGATCAAATCAACTAGAACATGGGCTGACTGAATTTGGAAGTCTCTATCTCCAAGTTCAGTCCTCGTACACAATCATGCTGCCCCAGAGATATGCTCAAAGTCTGGCTCTGACGTATATTGTCTATCGCACTTGGCGATCTTTCAAGAAGCGGGCCAATGAGATTTCCAGACTGTCAGTCACATACGACAACACTTGTTTTTTAAGCTTCCATTTCCAACTGGACCCAAAATGCCATGCTACAATATTCTCTCGCAGGTAAAGAAAAGTCCGCGGACATCATGACAGAAGCTGGAGGCACAGTTGCACAAAAAGGATGACAGGCTCCACCACGCTGAAAATCCACATCTCGAAAGAATCGCTCCATCATGGTTCACAGGCCTTGAAAAAAAAAAATCTAGCATACATCAAGAGCAAATATGGCAATATTTGATGGGAAGTCGCAACCCCGAACGTGGGCAAGCGGCGGCAGCAAAACTGCAAGCCGAGAAACTGTCTGTCGAGCCTATCACCATCGACGTCTCGACTGACGAGTCCATCACTGCTGCCGGAGAAATTGTGGCCTCCAAGTTTGGCCGGCTGGATGTATTGATCAACAATGATGGGATCGGCAATGACAAGGAGTACGTGCCGGGGGAGAATTCCCTCAGAGATGTGATGCTTGAGGCGTACAATACCAATGTCATCGGTGCGTTTCAATGTCTGAAACATTCAAGCCCTTGCTTGAGAAGAGTGAGATTCCTCGCGTGGTGTTCATGTCGAGCCCGCTTGGATCGTTTGGAGGCAGGTTTGGGCAGGGAACTGGCCAATTTATCGGAGCACGAAGACAGCGATAAATATGTTGATGAAATTATGCGAAGAAGCATGAGGAGAAGAGGTCCAAGATCAATCTCTGTTGTCCTGGACTCGTGGCGACTAACCTGACGGATTTCGGACCGAGCGAGAGTGCGGAAAGCGGTGCCATCGATGCTGTTAGGCTGGCGACACTTGAGACGAACGGGGGGAATGGGACTTACTCAAACAAAGAAGGGCCATTCCCGTGGTGAGCAAGTTTTTCCATCAGGTTCATGTGATTTTGAAGTATGGCCCAAAGATTGCCCCGGCAAAGCTTGGTCCTCTGGCATTGCCCTGATTGAGATAATTCGGTTCAATGTTAGTATTAACAAAACGAATACTGCTCTAAGAGTAGATCACATCTAGTTTCTTGCGTGTAGGTCTCAATAGTGAGGAGATGTTAGACTCTTAAGCTCAGCTGGAGTGAGCTCGAATGACAGCACTGGGTTGTTTCGACTGAACATGGTATCTGTGAAGTTTTCAGACAACCCAGTCTCTCCTTCGAGAAGAATGTCTAGGTCACCTAAGCGATCCAATATCATCCCCCTTCCAATCAGAGTGGTGGATTTCCCTGAGAGTCGGAGCACTGCAACCGTACTGGAGTTGACGAATCTACAGATTCGGTCTCCGATCTGAGTGCATCTTGGTACGTAGCACTGAAAGCCGTCTCCTATCTCAGCCCGCATGATACTTGTTCTCGTAGTTCGTGTTTCTTTTTCCTCTCCAGTCTTTGACTTGGTTGTCCACACAGTCCAAGGCCAATTAAACGCCGAGAATGGTCGACGCTCTGTATCATCCTCTTCAACCCTCTGCTGGTTGATCAAGTCTTTCTCGGTAAAGACCTCTCCGTCACTGGCAGATCTGGAACTCATTGGCTTGACAAGTCCAGCATGAGCCCACCACATACCACCTTGAGGTACGCTGAGCTCTCTCACAGTACCACAACTTTTCCCATGGATACTCAACAAATCTGTATCCAACGACTTCTGTGCCAGAATGGCCTCATCGACCACAGATACACTCTCAGAGGTCCCCCAGAGGACTCTCTGCACAAGGCAACTCGCGTAGACAGTCGACCAGCTATGTCCAAACCTATCCAAGTCGTAAGGATAGAATTGCCGAAGCACCACATCCTCATAAACCTCCGATACTGACTTCGAATAATCAGGAACAATCTCGCCATTTTGACAATCGCTCGCGAGACCAATCATGGCGTATATCCTATCCCTGAGATCATGGCAGGAAGACTTCTCGCTGAGTTCAATGAGTCTGATCAGTGGTAGCTGATGACCATTTAGACGATCGCTTCTCAAGTAGGCAACTCTGAATGAGTCCAGAAGCTGCAAGCCTTTGCTGTTAAAGCGCTGAAGGAGGACTTGCTCCACAGCAAGCTGGAAGTCACTCTCCCCAATCTCGTACGATCCCAGACGAATTCTTATAGACTTTCCCAGTACAAATTCTTGTATAATCCATGTTCGTCTCCAGTAGCTGTGCGAACATATTGCTTCGACCTCCACGAAATGAGATGGTGTCCTTGAGTAAGCATGTTCGTCTTTAAGCATGGAAGTTACGCCAGACTTCAGTACTGTTCTTGGCTGCATTTTTGCAGGCGGATCAACCATGGCAGCGAGATTATCGGAAGCCGACGAGGCGAAAGAGTCTAACATCTGGTCGTCACCCTGTATTGAATTATGGCGCTTCTTTGTCGTCGAGCTCTCTGGGTGGGTACTTCGGTCTCCAGCCTTGGCTCGGCTTTCTATGAATATCCAGTCGCAAATATGTTCCATCGCTCTGATATGCTTGGGGTCTTCTCCCTTGCCGAGCCAACAGATGACATCGGCATTCCTATAGATTCTCCCCATCATGGAGACCTGATGACCACGTTCCTTTTCGTCTTGTTGATTGATGCAAAGAGCGTCGACCCAGAGTCTCGTGACCGCGCCATCTTTCCTCAGATACCACAATGCCCACCAGAGATTCTCCCCTACTTGGAAGCTTTGGCTGTCAAGCGAGATGGAACACCGAACTCTCTGAGAGCCCCATTCGTATGAGAGTGCTTTGTAATCTGGATTGAGATTGATGTTGTGCGAGATCAGGCGGCAGCTGATGTGGGTGTCATCCTGGCCAGGTTCGAGAATCAAGAGGCGGATGCCTCCATTGGGGTCTAATGGCTCATAGATAGAGTGAGACATTGCGGCCACACCAGGATGGTAAAGGTAACTTGATTCGCGACTTCGTTCTCCTTCGTGCGTGTGTGAGTATATGGAAGCTGGACATTGTTGAGGTAAATGATGTTGTGGATGGCCTCTGGTGGAGCCTAGGCGAACCGCCATGCAACCAACATATGCGCGCCACAATGCTGCCCAATCAGAAGATTGCTTTTTCGGCGCTTGGTGGGGGTTGCACAGCAACAAACTGAATTATTGATTGACGGAAAGATCTATCACAGCTGAATCGCGCATCTTCGTGAACTTTGTCATCAATACCATGTCCAGCTGTGCATCCCCGCCGTATCATTTAAATTTGTCTGAAGTGGCAGAATTGCAAGCAAAGCAGGGGAAATTAGATCTCGCAGCTTTCCAATTTCCCCGAATGGTATCCAGACGATTCAACGCATCAAGAACGACTGGGCGAATATCTAGTTATCTTGGAACTCTTGCTTGGGACCTTTCCTGTACTGAAAGAATGGCTTGACTAGGGTCACTACAAGCAGTTTAATTGCGAGACCAAGTCATGACGATAGCAAGAACGTTGAGCTAATTCAATTATATCAAGATGATTATTCGAGAAGTCCATCCTTCTGAGTGGTAAGTGGCAGTGGTGCAGATAGAATCTTCAGACTCAAAATTGGCTTAATCAGAATACAAGCTCGATATCTTGTATTGATCTCCAAGAGGGTTTCGGGTCACAGACCAAGTATCTTCAGATACTTACATATGTCTAAGTAAGAGATATATTTGATATTCAGTTCTGCATGAGATAGCTATGTCCATCTGCTTCAATTGATGTGGCATTGTGGAACGGGTTCAAGCAAGTTCATCTTTGCGTGATCGTGCGAGAATATTCGAGTGAAGGGTGAATGCAACAACACAGAAACTTGATTGAAGATTACTAGAAGGCTCTTTACATATGAATCTAGTCATTTACTTATATCCAAAGCCACCAAGCTGTTACAGCTCCATCGTTCCCTGTGGAATTCGAGACGGTTTTGCAATCCTATTGTGCATTGCCCGCCCCACCACTCCTTTCCAAACATTGTTTAGCGAGAACCTCTCCTATTGCCAACTCCCAACCTTAATACTAAGTGCAAAGACAATGCCATCGTAGGTACATTCCAGCTCGTCGTTTCTCCCCAATTCCTATATCCTCAAGGCCTCCCTCCAGTCTCGTTTCCTTCTTCCTTTCTTTTCTCGAGCACACCGAAAATCTGCAACGTCAAACTGCAAGATACCAATCACAACATCTCCCGACACACACAAGCACAATCCCTCACTCCCCCTCGCTTACGAACTCTCTCCTCACCACAACCATCAAACATGTCTTCCCAACCAGCAAGAGCTTGGGGCCCACCAACCGCCAGCCCACCCCGCCGCACCCGCGCACAGGTCGCTCGCAAGCCCTTCCGAACCCTTTCAGCACCCCTCCAAAAACACCCTCAATGCTGGATAAAGTACCCATCGCACGCCGCCGCCGCCTCCACCGCCGCCAATCGAGCTCCCATCATCCGACGCAGTGGTGGCATTGGTGGCCAGAAGAGAAGACAGAAGTGGAGGAATGGAAAGAGGAGTCAGAGATTGACGAGTAGATTGTCGGGGAGGGATGAGGTTGGGAAGGATGGGAATGAGAATTGGGTGTATGTTTAGATTGTCGGTGGAGAGGGGGGGAGAAGGCTGATTTTGTCTGGAGTTCTGGTGTCTTTGAGGTTCGGGCTTGTGGAATGAATGATTGGAATTGCCTGCCGTGATTCGAATCTGCCTTTGATATAATTTGATTGTGTTGATCTTTTGTGAATTTGTCGATCTTGTGAAGGGTACGATTATGC
This sequence comes from Cadophora malorum, assembly GCA_017365405.1. Classification (NCBI taxonomy): domain Eukaryota; kingdom Fungi; phylum Ascomycota; class Leotiomycetes; order Helotiales; family Ploettnerulaceae; genus Cadophora; species Cadophora malorum. The sequence continues at coordinate 21,093 of JAFJYH010000130.1, read as the reverse complement.
TTCATAATATTTTTCGATCTTAAGTTATCTTGAAGTGATATGTGTAGGTAGGTAGATTAAGGATGTGTGAGAAAGACTTACAGCTTAGAAAACTAGTCCGCTCAGCAGGAACTTAATCACGTAAGTAAACCTCTCGTTCGATGATGCTATGATGTAACAGCTTCACAACCGATGCTGTCGCAATTGAAGCGACTAGATGGAATTGAAGGAACTGAAAAGTTCAGATAGAAACGCCAGCTGTGTAGCGAAGCCATATTCGAGGCAGCATGTGAAGCTGCGCCTCGCCCGTCAAAACAGAAAACAAGCAGTGTAGAAAGCCCGAAACTTTGTCGAGCTGCAGCCTGTATTTCGTAATCGAAACCCAGCCCAGCGACAGGGCTGGTAGGCGATGTCGATTCCAGCCTTTCTCTAGTAAAAGACAATTTGAAATTACAGGTGAAAAAAGAGTGTCCACAAAACCTCGACTGGGAGAGCATCTCGTATATGCAGCAAGAATCCACTTCGGCGCAGGAACAGGATGCCGAGATGCCGTTTTCTGGCATCCTAAGCGCCTGTGCCTACAAAGCGGCAGCATTTCCATCCCAAAAGACCACTTTGGACCATCCTCCGACCCGACAGTCTGGTTCAACCGAACAAACTCCTTTCTCATACACCAACAACGTTAATTCCGTGTTTCCAGTGGCACCAAGATGCGCTCTGCAGCGACCTTCCATTTGCGTCTGTTTCAGTCTCCTGCAGAGGAGGCATGGGGGATTGGGATCCTCCACGGTGCAGGATGTTCCTCTGCTCTCCATGTCCATGGTTCTTCTGTTTACTATTTCCGAAGCCTTCTCGTGCACCTTTCTTTGTTCTGGAGTTTGAGCAGTACGACACTCGTTGAAGTCTCCTGCTTATTGTGCAGATCGCCATGTCCGATGCAGACGATTTCTTCTTCCCTAACAAGACCCTTGAAGTCTTTGACGGGAAGACAACAGCCTGGCTACCGATCAGCTCGAGGTGGACGTCGATCGCAGCCTGCTCGACGCAGTTGTATGCTCAGCGAGCTGGACTCGGTGGGAACTTGATCGCATTTGATCCTCTTTTTGGAGAGAGCATTGTGCCGACTGCGATTCCATGTTTACCGACTGAAGTTACGTCCTCGTTGCGACAGAGTGATCGGGACACGGAGACGACGACGCTGTTGGGCCCGACGTTTGTGTGTCCTGGGGCGTATAGTGCGGTTCAGACGCTGCTGGTTAGCGAGAGCACTCAGCATGTGTTTTGTTGTCCTTCGTGAGTACTTGATACGTTCCGTAAAGGGGCTCGAGAGTAACTGACTCGATCTAGGGAATATGAGTTGAATGTCCCGGTCACTGGGAAAGATTCCTTTCCTTCACAGTGTACGTCTCTGCTCACAAGTGGGGAGACTCTTGCCTACCAATCTACAACGCCTTCTGGACCTTGGGGATCGCAGACTACGACTGTACAGCTAACTTCTGGCCCAACCATGGTCTTTGGGATGCATGTGAATGGCTTCAATGTGATCACCGCGGCGCCCATCGCGGAGTCTTCAGCTGGCACAGCAAGCACAGCACCGTCGAATTCGCTCGGCTCGGGCGCTTCAGCAGCAGCGACGATATTGGCAGTTGAAGACAGTTCTTTATCGGGAGGAGCGAAGGCTGGAATCGGTATCGGTGTCGTGCTTGGGATACTTGCGATTGCTGCTGGGGCTTGGTTGGTCTGGCGACGGACGAGGATGAAGTCAGACGAGGAACATTTGGTTGAGCATGTCGCGGAGAGTCCGAAGGGACCGCAGGAGATGGACGTACCGCAGCAGAGGCATGAGATGCCGGCTTTTAGGTCGAGCATGGCGAAGAAGGATAGAGAAGTCTATGAGATGTCTGGTAATTGAAGAGCGATGGCCGCGTAGAACAGATGGCGGATAATGTAGATGTGATAAGTGCTTGTTTGAATAATGAATACACGCAAATGAGATAATCGTGCGAAGAAGGTGACAGATGAAAACAATCAAGAAACAACGTCGGGGTATCAGCATTCGCAAAGTCGTACAAAATTAAGGTTACATGTAGAGCATCGTAAGATCAAGTTCCTTCCTTCTTCCCATGCCAAACGATCCCATCCGTGGTCGCGATCTTATATTCAGGACACCACTCCACCACCTTATCGATCTTATCTGCATTCCACCTGTCCACCTGATGATATCCAAGCGGCGTGTCGTACCAAATCGTCTCAACCGCAAAGGTCGCCGCAACCTCCTTGCTCGGCAGCCTGGCACCCATTCCCTTCATCTTCGAGTAATACCACTGATCCTCGAACTTCAAGCACGGAGCTTTCGTAACACAAGCATCCTGCACAATCTTGCCCTCTGCTTTCTCTCCCATCCAACTGTACTTCTTTATGATATCCAAAATCATCGTCCTATTCCGCAGGGACAATCCACCATTATATCCTTCTCCGTGTCCGGCATTACCCTCGAGGGGAACATCGATCGGCGCACCGACGAAATCGTATTCCAGAAAACTCTCCATTTTCGTCTTGGAATTCGAGCAGAGTATGCTATCCGCCTGAAACAAAAGCACATGGCCAGCGGGAGCTAGCTGTTCCCAGAACCATGGCGCAGTGAGCAACTCCGAGACCGCCGCATGATTCATGAACGATGTGTCTTTCGGTAAAGCGCGGATTTCTATCCTTCCTTCCTCGACAGCGCGCTGGAACGGCGCTGATGTGTCTAGCAGAGGGTTTGTACTTGGATTTGTGAATAGTACGATAGGCCAATTGGGGCCGAGCACTGAAGAGAAATGCAGCAGTAATGGGGCGAGATTACTGAGTGGTCGGTCTTCAATTATTGCTGCGACGTTGGTGGCGACGACTGGTTTATGCGGCGTGAATATATCACGGTTCCGTGTCGTCCATGATGAAATTGTGTCTGAGAAGAAGAGCAGCACGGATGCGAGAAGGAGTAGAACGACAGTGACCTTAGCGAAGAGAAGCAGCGTCGACTTCTTGGCCTGGAGCGCAGCTGCGAACATCACGCGCTGTTATGGTGAAGTCCGGAAGGAAACCTCGACTCAGTAGAGAAGAAGCTGGGAAAGGAGCTCGAATGATGAAGATGGCAGAATCGAAAGATACGCGCTTGCTGGCGCCGGCCTTGCGCTTATCAAGGTTTGAGCGAACTGACGGGAGTCCAGGATGGGCTCGATCCACCCGGGGCACACGACTCTTATCCGTAAGTGGTTCGCGCATTCTGTTGGTGGCGTTGAGGATTGGCTGATGCTTGGTCTGGAATGGCGCCCCTTGCCGAGCATCCTGGTATATTGTTCAGGGGAGGGGGAACTGGACGCCGCCTTTGGACGCCGAGTTCTTGGCGAGACGGGGAAACCTCTAGATGTTGATTTGGCAGAGATGGCAGAAGTTACATACAAGACCTGCATTGTTTGTGACAATTTCGCATGCAGTAGTGTAGCATGACCCAATGATCTTGATCTTATTTTCTGCTTATTCATCTGTTGTTGTTGCACCATCGCTAGATTTAGTCTCGCTCGCTTGGCGCCCCCTGAAAACCACGATAGTAAACAAAGCTCTTATGTAGTCAGAAGCAAATACTTGCGTGATTGGACAATGTTTCACGTTTTGAAAATTCAAAATGCTTGTGAGTCAAGAAATTAAAAAGCGGAATAAGCAGGCTTCCCGGATGTCAAGCTGAATGCGCTCGGAGAGCATTGTCTGATGCGAGTGAACGGCTTCTGACTGATTTTCGGTTTTACGAGCAGCAACGGTCTGGTATCGTTTTCGAGTCTTTGTGACACAAGGGCAGTATATGATTTGGCAATGCAGAGGATAGCCTTTGATCGTACTTTCGAGCTTAGTCGCAATCTAGAGCTATATTTCATTGCCATTTCCCGTGCTGTCGTCAAAGGATTGGTTAACATCCCACAAGGATGCCAGGGTAGAATAGATTGTAAGAAGAACCTCCAGAGCCCCAAGCAATCGTACAAGACTCTAATATCAATAGATTCAACAACCAGCCAGGAAGAGGAACAATCATGGCACCAGAGTCATGGATGAATTGAATACGGTAAACTATCTCAGTTTTGGAGACTATTGCGCTATTCCACTTCTATACACAAAAGCGCTCAGCAGGCCAGAGAAGACCTTTAAGCACGTTCCTTTATCATAGGAAGGAATAAAGCTTTGTGTTGTGGGATCGCCAGCAGTGAATTTGCCTGAGATGGGACGCCAGGTCCCAAGGACCCGCCTGTTATGTTGAAGGATCTATTGAGCTATAGCAGAGACATAATTAGGGACTCTATCACATATCCCACTGGCATTCGTGGTACATTAAGCATATGCTATCATCACATGTTTCGATTTCTTTATCTTGATTCGCGTACTAGCGAGATATACCTCAAAGTGGTACAATGCGGCTGCCGAACTGAAAGAGTTGCTTGTACAAAAACACACTGACCTCCCGTGACTCGAATGACGCTAGGCTGGATTGCCAAGCTATATCAGAGAGTAGTTTTATTGTCAAGATCTCTTCGATTGTCATCGTAATGATCCTGTTGTCTGTCTTTAGATAAGCGACATCACATTTCCTCCTGCTTTAATCGGCGATGGCACGGAACATATCCGTGGTGACCCCAATCAATATACCTGTCACCAACGGGGAAACGACTGGAGCCGCTCTTCAACAGCCATGGCAATGTCTTTCGGATGATTCTCAATATCTAGTAATCACATACCGTGGCAAGTCGGAAGACATAGTAAAGCTTGGTGTATGTCATGACATTTGCGGTACGACGGAAACAAGGTTGCCCATTCTTGAAGAAATTGCCATGCGTAGTCTTTAAGGTATAATTGTCCGATTTTCAGATCTCGCTTCTACGATGCAGCGTCGCAGACCCGCCCTGAGCCTCACTCTGAACTCTGCCAAAGTAAAAGAAGTTGGACCCAAGTCAGGCTATATAAAGCTGAAATATTGTGACCACCAGTGAGCCGATACCACTGGCCGACACAGGAAGACTCGCTGGCCTAGTAGCCAGGTCTACCTTTTAAATTAGACTGCTATTTTGTCAAGTGCTGTCGTACCGCAGCTTTAGATGTGGAACTAATGTTTAAGGCAGTGAAACACACCCTGTGACTAGATTATAATGGCATCATCAAAGGAAGAAGAGTAGGCCACTTTGGTTGTTTGCTGTTTGTTTGCTGTCAAAGCGACGACAGTTGGCGATCCCCTTTTGCCAGTTTGGAATTGTGGCCAGAAGCGAACACTCCCAGATCTTCAAGGAAGGTCAACAGTTGACTCGCGACAGACCGAGTGCACGATCGAGTAATGAACCTTGGGACTAAAGCAACTTCAGCAGTCTTCGAGAGATCTCAAACAACGGCCTTAAAAAGAGTTCATTGTAGGTCGTTAGAGACTTGACGTTTGTGGATGAATCTGTATGTGGTTATTATACGTTGGAAAAGGTCTGGTGAGGCTGAGAAAAAGAGGTTATTACAAGTTTGCTGGAAGTGAGATTGAGGCTCAAAATGTGAATCCAATTTCAAAACTCGAATTATTTATTCTGATGACGTCCACCTATCGTGCGGAATTGTATCTCGTCCTCAAGAGGACACACCAGTCGTTCAACTACCACTAGCGTGTTCAATCAACATGCTACTTTTGCTGACTCAAATACCACTTTCTGCCTATGAAGAATCTACCTCGCATGGCAAGTGTCCAGTAAGCGAGATCAGAGCAAGAGTCCAAAACCATAAGCGTCGGGTCAGATAAGATCCTGCGGTTCCGCAGAGGTCTTTCACTTGCACTGTTCAGCCCATAATTGCCTGTCTTTGAACCCTTTTTTCCAACAAGGCATGACGGTGAAGATCGTACACGCAGCGGCTGTAAGCTGTTGCGTTCTTAGGTTGCTGTTTTAGTATTTCCATTCCACTGCCATTAGACTATTTATTGTCAGCTTACGTTGGCTTCCTGTGTTGATTTTCTTACTTGAGAAATACATTTTCTCAAGACTCCTATATGTAAATACATCTACCCCTCATAACTGTTCAATCCTGGGAAACATCAATGTTCGGTGCTTTACGAAGGTGAAATATCAGCAGTGTCTTCCGTCACCCAGAGTATGCATTGTTCTCTAGGTTGTGGAGATCTAGTTCAATGACGCGGAAGGATTTATATGGGTACTCGTCCTTACAAACAGGATATCCTAAACTGGTGGGACTAAACCATGTGCGAAGCCAAAAAATCCAGACATACGGACGCATCCAGATCATCAACAAAAGTACATACTCTCTTCTAGCATGGTACATAAGTCGACCATCCCTACCACATGTTCATCGCGGGTACACATGGATGGAATAGCCATAGCCATGGGAGGACCGGTGTTCTTTCTACTGTCTTATTGTACCGGAGTTATTCCAAATATAGCAAATCAGTGATCTCGTGCCTTAGCTGATCTCTAGGACCTTCCAAGCATAATATACTGTTGTTCTTGAGTACCGCGAAGAGGTGCCTTAATACACACTACCTACGACTATCATCTCCCTTCTGCCGTCATCTCTCGGTCATTTTCTGTTCATTGCCATCTGTTCCTCTCCATTTCCTTTCGGAAGAAAATGTTTCGAGCCATGTTTCAACTACCGCTCCGGTCCGCGCCCCAATTCCCTAATGACAGAGATTTTGCAATCACAAGACCTAGAAAACCCAGAACTAGCGCGGAGTATGTAAGCCAGTCGCTTGGAACAACTGGTCAGATGGAGGGACCATCTCTGCGAACCTGCTTTTTCGAAGTTTCACATTCGGATTGGCAATTATATACCTTTTACTCGACAAGACAGTAGCAAGATATCGAAGCATCATCAATCCCCCAATCATCTTCATTTCACCGAATAATCCTGCTCACTTCTTCCACTTTATCGATTCGCTCTTAGGCTTCAACTGATCCCTCTGTCTCTTGCTTTACCATAACTTTCAAGTTTCCGTGACCTTTCCCCTACTGGATTTCAAGAGTCCGCATCTATATAATATATATATACACCAGCTCAAAAGAAGCTCTTGGAACACAATAATGAACTGGTAGCAAGAGACGTTGTCTCTCTTCTTGCGTGGCAAAGCAGCTTCCCGTTATTGTGCTTGTGCTGTAAGATGTCAAATTCGTCAACCTTAATCTGAGTGAGAGACATAGAGCAGAATTCGATGTTGGAAGAAAGACTGAGTGGTTTCCCGGGACTTTGGGAGATAGATTGGCATGGGAGAAGTACGAGGGCAGTGAAGGGGTTAGTGTGGCGGCCGAGTACAGAATCTCTGTCGTGGAAAAGTTGTTGTCATTTTCAAGAGCAGAAATTGAAATAACCTCACTTCCATAGAATCAAAAGCTTGGAGAGCTGAGACATCATTTTACAAACCAGTGCCTGATCAAGAATAGTCCTGGTGGTCTCACAGTCAAAAGAGCGAACTACGGCTACTTATCACATAATCACTCGGGATCACTGAGTGACAACAGTGTGTCCGGTGTCAGTCGACCGGCTTACGTGAGATGCTAAGGAGCTGTCAAGGTGGGAGGGAAAGGTTCTTTTAGTTGCGGTTATGCCGATTCCACGGGTCGGGAATGCAGCTGGTGGGAAAGGCGGAGGTAGAGAGACTCGAAATTCTGTCTCCAAGGAATTTTCCAGCTATGTAGACGACAAAAAGCCAAAAACACCGCGCTATGCAATAGTACAATACAATCCAATTCAGTTCAACGTCTCTTACAACCACGGGCTTCATACTTAAGCCAGAACTACTGCCTCCGCCCTCTCTCCATTCAAGAGCCAAGGGCGATTTAGATCCCCTGCACCTTTCGATAACTAGGCGGTTTGATAGCCCTTCTAATCAATTTCCCTGCATAAGGCGGTATAAGAGAAATTGCCGAGATGGCAGCGACGCGCCAGATAAATCCACTATACATCTTTTCATTAGAAAGTGGCCTTCTAGACGCAAAAATTAGAACAGGGGAAAACCTACAGCGTAACAATAAACCCCAAATCAAAATACCCCCCAAGGAACGGTATACTCCCCAAATACAGCAGCAACGTACCCACAAGACTAACAATCATGATAGGGTGCCACGTCGTAACCTCAAACGCGACCATCGTCAACTCATTTAGAATCAGCACGGTGAACGATACAGAGACCATTCTCGGGCCGTCGACCTCTGTCAGGATTTGCGACAGGCCCTGGATCATGCCGCCTTGATAGATGGAGACCGCGACCCAGACGAAGAAGGTCCGGTATGAGAGGGATGAGCCGGTTGTTAACTCTTTATACAGTTCCGGGTATAGGTTCGCAAGGTTCTCATCTACGTCTTTGTCGAGGACGAGAGAGAAGACCGGAGCCATGGTGTAGACTGTAGCGTAGCCGACGAGTAACCAGTCCTTGTAGAGGCCTTCGGGTTCGAACTTGATAGCGATGCTGTACATGGTTTGAGCGACGGAGATGATGAGGCCGCGGTGGATGACGAACTGTGCGAGCTTGGCGGAGCGTTTGTAGGAGTTGCGGCCGTGCCAGACGAGGAGTTTGGTGAGGTGGCAGAATTGAGTGATGGAGAAGTCGGCGGCGAGAGAGGCTTGACGGCCTTCTTTGCCGACGATGCCGACGCCGACGTCGGCGGCTTGGATCATCGAGACATCGTTGCCGCCGTCGCCGATGCAGCATATGCGCTTTTTGGTGAACTCGCGGATGAGGTGCGCGATGTCGGCTTTTTGGGTTGGGGAGCACCGGCAGGCGATTACGGCGGGGAGGAGGACTGCGAGGCTGATGAAGTCGTGGCGGAAGTGGGTGAGGAGGAGGGAGAGGGATTCGCCGTCGATGAGGAGGGCGGAGTCTTTCTTGCCGCGGAGGAAATCGAGATGGTCTTGAGCGTTGTCTTTTCGCTTGAGCTTGGCGATCGTGTGGATGTATTGGCCTCTGGCGACGAGTTTGGCTGAGACTGCTACACAGCGAGCTGTTTCGACTTTGTCACCTGTCAACATCCAGATCTTGATACCAGCATTGCGGAGGAGTTCTAGAGAGGGCTTGACGTCTTTTTGTAGCTTGTCTTCTACACCAGTTACGCCGAGAAGCTCAAGATCGCGCTCGAGGTAGTGGGACACGACACGAGCCATGCCTGCATCACGACCGTTGATTGCAACGGAGGCTTCCTTGAAATTGGCTGCAAATTCCCGGTACTGTTGGACGGAAAGACGCTTTCGGCCTACGACGAGCGTTCGGAGGCCTTCCCGGGCCATGTTACCAGTTTCCTCGTCAAGCCAGTCGTTAGCTGCAACAATCGAAGTCATGACTGTATCAGCACCTTTCTGGTAAAACCAGATCTCGCCAGCATCAGAATTTGTGACTCCAGGTTTCTCGGATCCATCCATAAACTGAACAATGATACCCATTCTCTTCCCGTCTGAGGTGAATGGGAACACTTCTAGGATACGGACTCGAACAACAGGCCGACCAGTATCAACTGACTGCAACAGCATCCCCTTACGGTCACGATGAATTAATCGAAGCCCGACTAGTTCCGTCCATTTGACAATTGCAATCTCATCGGGCGATGAGGCTTGGTACGAGGTAAATGTATGTCCATTTTCTTCCTCGACAGTAGGCGTGACATTGTGGCAGATAGCCAGCGCCAAGACAACATCTCGCACTCGAGCACCAATTTCCCGCCGAGTTCTGGTGGCTGTTACTGTTGTGGAAGCCATGAATGTAGACGAAGGGGTGATGAGCATGGCCGGTTGATTTGGATCCGTAGAAGCAGGGACCGAGAATCCTTGCTTGATGTAGGCAGTAACTTCATCCATCGCCTCGTTCGCATACGAAACAGTTCCGACATGGATTTTCTTCATCTCCATTTCGTTTTGGGTCAGAGTTCCCGTCTTGTCGCTGAGGAGATATTCGATTCGTCCCAGTTCCTCCGGAATAGTACTTGTCCTGACGACAGCTCCTGCAATTCCAGGATCCCTTTGAATGAACCACGAGTAGACACTCTTTCCCATGTCCAAATTGACTCGAAGACTGATCGGGACGATTGTCGAAAAGAGGACCAAGAATCTCATTATCTTGACATACCAAGGGGCACGACCCTCAACGTGCTCGAATCCTTCTAGAGCTACTAGGACAACCGACAATGTAAGCGTGAGAGCGCAAAGGATTTTAGTCAGAGAGTTGATCTCGTATTCAAGAAGACCAGTCTTTGAACGTGAAGCAGAAGTTGAGAGCGCGGATCTCGTCTGTGGTCCAGTGTAAACAATCACCGCCAAGGTCGTCGCATTGGAAGCGAGAACGGTGTTACACCAGGCCGTGTTGTCAATAGTCAGAGGTGCCGAGTTAGAAGTTGGCTCTTCACCTGTGACCTCGTTGTTCAGCGGAGATCGCCTTGGAAGATATGGATCATAACCATTGCGGCCCTTGGGTAACAACTCCACCGTTCCAATAAATTCGTTCACTTTCTTGTCTGGCTTACCTGCCACGACTCTGAGGCGTACGAATTCAGCTGGTTCAAGAGCTTGAGTAAGCGGTGATCCCAATCGCAACTTCCAATCCGTTTCACCATCAAGTTGGTCAGTTCGGATGAAAGTTTCCCCCACGCCTCCAGCATCTGCAGAGGGCGTGTTCCCGAGTTCCGTAGTCGACTCGCGGGCATCAGCTGTAATAGCAGCAGTTTCCTCGATTGGTGGATCTGATATTGGCTCCACCAGAAGCGATTCAGACACTGGAGGTAGATCGGCCTCCTCTTCCACGGACACTGCAGATTCATTCGTGAAACTCTTCAAGATCACCACATCGGCTGGCACTCGTTGATCCTTCCCTAACTTCAAGACATCCCCGACTTTCAGATCGCGTGATTTTCGAATCACTTCTCGAACTTCCGATGATGGCAATTGCCGCCTTCCTCTACTTTCCGCACTCTCTTCCTCTTCCTGGATATCAGACAACCTATCCGGCTCGACCAGCGAGTTCTTCTTGAACTTGCCCTTTCCCTTTCCCTTCTTCTTCGCATGGTACCTATCCGCATTTCCTACGCCCAACTCATCAAAACACAGCACTGTGTACCCCTCCGAATTAGCCTCCGTATCCCTCCTCCTTCTTCCAATATCATCCCAAGCCTCCTTCCCCAATGTAATCGCTAGAACAAAGACCAACGGCACAATGTAAGTCGAGAGGTATCCTATCCGCAAAGGGGGAATCGCTTGCGAGAGCGCGACGAGTAAAAAGTACATGTTGAAGAAGAAAGAGAATTCGTTATACAAAGTTCGTGGCAAGAAACTGATAGGGGTATATTTCGCATTGGAGACGGCATTTGGAGGGAATCGCGCGGATTGAGAAGTGCCAATAGTGACTGTTCGGGAGGATGCTGGATCGTGTTCTTCTTCCTGCTCCTCTTCATTTTCTGGGGCTGGTTGGGTCCCTGAATTTGACAGGAAGCTGGGCAGTCGTATATGCGATCCTAGCTTGTTGAAGGCCTCGATACTGGGCCGCCGCCGATGGCCCCCTCCTGGGAGCAATGGCGCATCATCTTCAGCGCTGTTGAAGCTACCGGCAGAAAGACGGTTTGCCCCATCCAGATCCGGCGTATCGTTCAGCAGTCCATGGGCATCCTCATCTCTATCCCGCCCCAGATCTCCATATCCTCGATTGCGTTTGCCAAATCCTCGCAGCCCACTCATACGCAAGTTCCGTAATGGTATATGGCCGGACCTCCGCTCTTCCGTGAGTGTGCGATCTCTGCGCGACGACGAGGGTCCTGAGGGGCTGGATGTGGTTATAGGGTCAAGCTCCTGGATGTCGAGGTCGAGGTCAGAATCCGAGTCATCCGCTGGCAGTTCGGGGGCATTTGATTGATGGTATGCGCTCGACGACATGCCTCATTGATGCGGTGGGTGGTATGGGAGAGGATGTATGAGAAGAGGGAGAGTTGTTCGTGGGAGAGGTCAGGATCAAATGTGTACAGGTTGTCCGACAGTCTGGTGTCTTTCACTGTAGCCTTGTCTTCCGTCTTGGGTCTCAGCCACTGACACGCGGATGTGGATATTCTGGCTGGAGAGTCGATCCGGTCCGCCGTAGCAATGCTGTTGCTCCTTGCCTGGCCGAAGCAAGACGAGCAGAGCCAGATGGTAATCATAGAATGAGCCGAACTGGACAATTTGCATTTGAATATGAGAGGAGTGGCTTAAAGTATCATGGCAGTCAGGGAGTCTTTCCTTCTTCTCCTCGTGATCGACTAACAACTTTACCCTATACTTTACTGTTGATATTCAACCGAGTATCCCATTTTGTACGTTGAGCTCATCTCGGCTGCCGTAGCGCCTCATGGCTCGAAAGCTGGCCTCAACCATCGCCTCGCCTGGTCGCGAAAGTCCAATGATACTTGGCTTGCATCCCGACCCGAACATCTCACTCACAACCCATTCTGCCCCGTCAGACACAACACCATGAATCCTTCTTCACTGTAGCAAATGGATGCAGTTTCTCTCTTATCAATACCTAATTTGACTTGTTCTTTAGCGGATATCCTTGTATAAGTATGTCTGGCTTTGCGCCCCCTTTGTTTGCTGATGACGATGTGGTGGAAGGACCATGAATATAGGGACAGCTGCTGACATTCGCAATCAGTATTCAGTTCTTTTCCCAAAACGCATATCATCGCCATGATGACCGAATCGGCACATCCGTCATGGCACCCTGCCTTTATGCCAAACTCGACGCCAGAAACAATTGCGACAGAAACGCCCGAGGTCCAGTCGAGTCCAGTACCAACGCCCGAGCCCCCTTTTGAATACAAATCAGAGCCAGCGCCTGCTGCATCGACTCCAATCGACTCCGAAGCTGTAGAAGAGGTAAACGCTGCTGAGGAACAAGTAGCCCAAAATAACAATGATCATCCAGAGCTAGGGGATCTTCGTGATGCGCTCGCAACGTCTTTGGCAAGTCCAGGTGGAGTAGAGCTGGACGAGAACCCATGGCACAATGGCGCGGAGCAGGAAAACACCGAAGATCTGAACAAGGCCGAATTTCCCTCGGAAGGACCCCACCATGAAAATAAACATCTTAGCACGATGTCTTTTGCTCGAACAGTGTCTGAAGAGGTCAACTGGGGAGAGGATGATGAGGTGGATCCGCAATGGAACATCCAGCGGACTGATACGGACCCTTTCAAGTTTATGGCGAAATCAGACCGGACAAATTCCTTTCCCCAGGTTCCACCAGCTCATTCGGCAGAATTTCACCATGAGCAGCCACTTCCACATAGTCAGGCTGAGGACATTCTCAACGAGGTGGAGCAGGAGGCGTCCGAAGACCTATTTGGGGATGAGGGCAACAACCCGGAGGCCGACTTCTTCGCCCAAAACTCGGGCCAAACGGATAATCACCAGGACTTTTTACATGGCGCGGATGATGATGAGTTAAGATTACCAGATTATGGACAGACATATGGAGGAGATGTCAGACCTGAGCAGGACGAAGAGTTAGAGGCTCGTTTCGAGGAAGGACTGCCACTTGTTCAATCACATGAGGATACTTCGCGTCAGCCTGAGCCATTACATTCAAACGATCCTTTTGCGACGGATGATGCAAACGAGGAGGATTTTTTCGCCCAGGCCAGCAAAGAAGATGATGGGGAGGAACGGGCGCCCGAACCACACTTGGAGAGGAAATCTACCATACAAGTTATGGATTCTCTACATTATCAGCCACACGAACAGATCCACGAGAGTATACCGGAGGCGGAGGAGAATCCAATGGAGAGCTCTCAGAGCTCCCTAGAAAGATCTACTGGGGGAGGAATTGCTGCGTCATCAAGTACAGTCCTGTCAGCTGTTTTTGGCGACCCGGATTCTGCTCATGAGAATAATGCTCTGGATGCGACAGAGGAAGATCTTGCCGCAAAATGGAAAGCAGCTTTGGCGGGTGATGAATTTCTGGCCGACGACGACGACGAGCTTCTCCCGGATGATGACGAACCAGCGGAAAGCTCAGCTCTTGACCCTGCTACTCTCTTCGGCAGCGATGATGAAGGATTCCTTGAGGACAATGACCAAAGTACAGAGGATCTATTTGGCCAACAGACGAGCCCTCCTATCCCAACGCCTGTTACTGGACCTAACGGTCACGTAGTTGGATTCGATAGTCTTGGAGGAGGGCAGGCGATACGGCCAACCAGCAGTAGCAATAAATATTTGCCAGCTGGTGCACTTGCGGCCGCTCCAGTGGCCCCCAAGAATGCCTACGCGCCCACCGCACCTTTGTTGACTGATCTCTCGAAACCAGCCTTTACGCCTGCCGTAGCTTCGCCTTACATGTCACCGTCAACAGCGAGCTTTCAACCGCCACCTCCCAGGCCAGAGATGCCAAAAGCTCAAAGCTTTGCGGACAAAGCCAAAGGTGGCTATGCCTCACCATACGATCTCCCCATGGATGTTGTGAGGCCACGAAAGAGGGCGAGCATGCAGACTATGAGCAGATCACAAGCTCCAGCAGATATTGCACCCCCAAGAAGTAGTAGTATGCAGAATCCTCCTCGAGCAGCTTCAGCAGGCATTACCCCTCCTACAAACAGTCACTCTCAGCCAAATCAAACTCAGACAGGAGCCGAGGCACAACCGCCAAAGACTGTCAGAAAGTCACAAAGCGGATTCTTCGAGGACCTGCCAATGTCCAGGCCAAAACCAGCTGCCAGACACACGACTGGTCTTGCATCGCCTATGCAGAGTCCTTATGGCCAACCGGGGGTTGTGCCTCCTCCTACAGGACCACCACGAAGTCCTTATAGCGCACCTCCTGTTCAACAGCAGCCGATGCAACATCAGCATTTGCCACCACAACAGCAGGCTCAAGTTCAGGGCCTGGTAGCTCCTGAACGTGTCAGTCCGTATGCGGCACTTCCGACTGGAAATATGCCCGTGCCAGCAATAGCTTCAAGATACTCTCCAGCACCTCCACCTCTGCAACACAGCCACACTGCCCCTCCTCCAGTAGCTCAATCTCGATACTCCCCTGCACCACCTAGTCAAAAGCCAGCACCTGCATCATATGCACCAGCTACTGTAAGTGCTCAACCATCGCAATCTGCACCCATCCTCCCGCATCAACCTCGAACGTCGAGTCCTTTAGCGCATTTCGAAAGAAATCAAGAATTACGACCCCATGGCTCCTTCTCTGAGTCTGGAAGTTACGATCGCCGAGCCAGCTCCTCCGGGTACGAGTCTGGCTTGAGGAATCAACATCTACCGCCTACCCGAGAAGTCGAAGAAGAAGGTCAATTGTCACCAACATCAACTCGGAATTATGGCGAGCTGTATAACCAGTACAATCAGCCGCCACAACCATCACTGGTGCGCCAGGTATCGCAGACACCACCTCCTCAGGGTCTCGCGTCTAGATTGGTCAGCTCTCCACCAAAACGGTCTACTTCAAATTACATGCCACAGCAGGCTTCCCAAGGCCCACCTCAGCCATTTGTTCCACCTCAAAGATCACAGACCCAGTCTCCTGGGAGTGCCTTCGCTGGACCGCGTCTCGAAATGAGCAGCTCTGTTCCCTATCAACGTCCAGCATCTGTAGAAGTGCCTACGTCCCCTAGAGTCAACAACAGCTACCAAACGGCGCCAGTGTCATCAACGCAGGGCCGCGCCAGAGGGTTTTCTCAAGGACTCAGCTACGTCGCGCCTACTGATGGCCGGGAGAATGATCCATTACAGAGATGGAGAGGTGCTCCCGTCTTCGCATGGGGCGTTGGCGGTTCTATCATGACTTCCTTTCCCCAAGACGTGCCACGGTACGGCATGAATGCACAGGCTATGATCATTCGAAGTCCTGGCACTGTCAAGATTCGAAGCATCAAGGACCTTGATCCCCTTCAGGAGCGTCTCGCCAGTTTCCCTGGGCCACTGAAGGGCAAATCCAAAAAGAAGGAAGTCTCGACGTGGCTCGCATCAGGCATCGAAATCCTAGAGCAGAACGCATCTTATCTGCGGACAGTCTCGGCCCTGTCTCATGAAGACAAACGTATCGAAGAGCGGATACTCTTGTGGAAAATCCTCCGAGTATTCATCGAGAATGATGGAATTTTAGAAGGTACTCCCGTAGTCGAGAAAGCCGTTCGGGCTGTTTTGTCGCCTGGACTCGACGAGGAAAATACTTCTGCACCACTGTATGCCACTGGTGCTGATTTGTCTGGCATTTCACACTCATCAAATTCGACGACAAGAGCCGACCCTGTGGACCCTGCAGCTGTGGACCAATTGAGAAAGCATTTGCTGCGTGGTGAGCGCGAGAAAGCTGTCTGGGATGCCGTTGATAAGCGGCTCTGGGCTCATGCTATGCTCATCTCCAACACAGTCTCGAAAGAGCTATACAAACAGGTCGCTCAAGAATTCATCCAAAAAGAAGTCAAGATCATTGGCGATAATGTCGAGCCCCTTGCAGCCCTTTATGAGATCTTTGCAGGGAATTTTGAGGAGAGTATCGATGAGCTCGTGCCTCCATCCGCCAGAGCCGGATTCCAGATGGTCAGTGCCTCAAATGGTGCTGGCCCATCGAAAGATGCTCTTGATGGTTTGGACAGATGGCGCGAGACACTTGGACTGGTCCTCAGTAACCGCAGCACCGACGATAGCAAAGCTCTCAATGCTTTGGGCAAGCTACTCTCTGGCTACGGCAGAGCTGAAGCAGCTCACATCTGCTTCTTGTTCGCCAGAAGTCTGTCTATCTTCGGTGGAGTCGATGACCCCCAAGCGAGCATTGTGCTCGTTGGTTCTGACCAGTTGAGGCAGCCGTACGATTTTGACAGAGAGCTAGAGCCAGTCCTGCTAAGCGAAGTGTTTGAGTACGGCATGTCTCTGTCAAGTACCTCGACCATTGCGGTCTCGAGCCCGCATTTGGCTGTCTACAAGTTGCAGCATGCAAAGGTGTTGGCAGAGTATGGCTTTAGAGACAAAGCCCTGCAATACTGCGATGCGATCGGAGCTTCTATCACTTCCCAGACAAGGAGATCACCATATCATCATGGCTTATTAATCTCTGAGCTCGAGGATTTGAGCAAGAGATTGAAGCAGTCGCCCAAAGATGAGAATGCGTCATGGAAGCCCAGCATTGATAAGGCAAAAGGATCTGTCTGGGCTACCTTCAATAAGTTCGTTGCAGGTGATGAGGCTGAAGCTGCTACTGCTGAATCAACGACTGGAGGTGCAGCTGATACTGGGCCATTTTCAAGAATCGCTGGAGGAACTCCTACAATTAGTCGATCACCGTCCAATGCAGACATATATGGTTCATACCCTGGAGGTCTGGGCATCAATGGTACTCAACCTGTACCAGTCACTAAAGCAAGCTCGAGATATGCACCTGGCGCATCGCAGTACGGCAACCAGGATCAAGGTGGTAACTCGTACGGTTCTCAACCTAGAACCTCCCTTGATGAGAGATCATCAAGCGAGTTCAAACGCTACGAACCACAAAGACAGATGTCTGATTATCGCCCAAACAGTCAGCCTGCTCAGGGGAACGGATACACACCCCAGACCGGATCCAGCTTCACGCCTCAATCAGCATATACTCCTTTTGGCAACCCTTCGCCATATGAACCTGCTTCCGGGTACACTCCACAAACCCCAGTCACTGAGCAGCCTCCGACAAATCTATACGCTTCCCCTCAAGCTGTCAACTCATTTGACGGGCATCGTCCTTCATACACGCCCTCAGAGCCTTCCTATCAGCAGCCCACGTCAAACTTTGACTCTCCACCTTCGATTACGCACGATCAATCTAGGTCAAGTAGCTACGAGCCTCCTGCTATAAACAGCTACCAGGAACCTTCTCACGAGGAGCCTCAATCCAGCGGGTATCAACCATATTCTGGTGGTTACGAACCTCCAACCAGTGGATATGTACCATACGAGCCAGAGAACGAGCCGGATTCGCCAGACGAACCTCGCCCCAAGAAGAAGTCCTTCATGGATGACGATGACGACGATATCCCGGGCCTCAAGGCGGCACCTGCACCCGTAGCTCGTGAGAAGACCAAAGCGGAGAAAGACAAGGAAGCGGACGAGGCGTTCCGGAAGGCAGCTGAAGCAGATGGTAAGTCTTTCAAACTCTTATCCGCCACATTCCACGCATCTACTAACACTATCCCCTTAGCTCAAAAGGCGAAAGAAGCAGCTCCCGCAAAGAAAGGCTGGGGCCTCGGCGGTTGGTTCGGCGGCGCAAAGAAAGAGTCCCAAGACATGGGCGCCAACCCCAACAAGCCCATCCGAGCTAAACTAGGCGAAGCTTCATCATTCTACTACGACCCCGATCTCAAGCGTTGGGTCAACAAGAAAGCCGGCGCCGAAGACACTCAAGCGAAGAGCGCAACACCGCCGCCTCCCAGAGCAGCTGGTCCTCCCAGGACAGCTAGCGCACCCATGAATATGGGTCCACCTTCAAGCAATGGCTCCGCAGCCGGCGGTCCACCAACAAGCGCACCCCGTCCAATCCCCACACCTATGAACATGGCACCCGGCATGGCACCCCAAATGCTCGCCCAGCGCGCCGTCAGCGACTCCACGCACGCACAGCACCACCTCGTCTCCTCGTCTCCACAAAGCGATGACGGGAGCGTGAATCTGAATGCGCCGCCGCTGATGAATAGGAGTCAGTCGAATGGCAGTCTGAGGAGTAGTGGGCCGCCTAGTAGGCCTGGGACGGGCATGAGTAATGCGAGTAGTATTGATGATTTGCTGGGACCGCCAGTGCCGAGGAGTAGGAAGGATGGCGCTGGTGGGGCGGGAGCGAAGAAGGGTGCGAAGAAGAAGGGGAGGGGGTATGTTGATGTTATGGGGGATAAGGGTGCGTAGTTACGAATGCGTTTTCGGGTCGTGCTCACGCTGTACCCTGGGTGTGTTTGTGGGATAGAAGGAGGAATGTATCATAGATTTCCATGCGGTCTGGGTGCGTTGCTTGGCTTGGTTTGGTTTGGCTGTTATCACAAACAGTGCATCGGCTGGACTGGGCATAGATGAGCGTATATCTCGCGTGCATGGTCTGCTGGTTTTGGTGGTTATTTCCTCGGTTGGTTGATGGAAAATAAGTAGTACATCTTTGTAATTTGTGTGTGTGTGTGTGTATCATATGATAATATTTTCTGCCTTTTGATCTCTGCTTTCATTTTACTTCACTTCCACGTGTACTGGTATATTCCCTGTACTTTGACTAGTGAGCTGCGTGATTTATACATTTTTAATTTGTTGATACAGTAGTTGGACTGATGTTTCGGGAGTTCCGGTGGGTGGGGTTGTTTGATGCTTGATTCGCTTGAGCGTATGAGTGGTGAGATGAGGAGTGATGTTATATTCGCTGCTGTACAGTGTTTTTACATGGAATGTAAAAGTCATACATATATATGCTACTAAATAGTTGCTTCATCCAACCTTGTTCCTCTGACTTGACTTGAATGCGCTTCGAGTCGCTCTCTTTCTTCCCCGCGTCTTGTTGATGCGAACCACCGGGTTTATTCGTTAGGTTGATTCGTCAGGTTGAGAAGGGGAGCCCGAGTAGCAGCGAAATCGTTCGATATATCTCTCTGTCGAGGGATATGCATATATGTCATTAAGCAAACAATCGCTTGCTTCTTCAAGTGATATTCGATGTTAATGTCGAACATTGATATTGTGAGAATAAAACAATGGGAAAGTACGGTTAGAATTTTACTGGAGGAGTGGGTGAGGAGCGAAAGAGGAGATCTCCGCGAGTGTAAGAGTTTTCGTGAACGTGATATAGCTTCTCCTATTTTTAATTAACCATAAGTCATTTGAGGTGCGGAATTATGAGATACGATTGTATCTCTGTGAGGGAGATCTTGAAGGGATGATACAAGAGCAGTATAGCTTATGAGAGATATCGTGCGGGATTTCCGAGAAGGTTTCATGGGAAAGAGCTACGAGGGAATATTTTACTTATGAATTCAGAATGAAAAGGGTACATAGCGAGGACAAAATAAAATAGCGGGAAAGAAAGATGAGAAGAATGCACGAGGGAATCTGTATACCAGGATTAATTTGAAGTATATTAGAGTATTCTTGAGTATCGAGTCTTACCCGAAATTCAATGAGGGACTTTGTAAGTTGTAACGAATATTTAAGATTTCAACAGCTTTTAGAAGGCCTCGGCCTCGACGCTCCAGAGCCCGTTAAATCAGATCTACACATATCCCACTCGGCAAGCTTAGGCTTTGAGGTTTTTCTTTTTCAGTGAGTGAATCATTTCTTTTTGGCATACGTTACGTTACAAATTATCAGAAGGTATCAAAGACAACGTCAAAGAGTGCTTTGGTTCCAGCCCAAGAGCCTAATTCCGTTGAAAATGACACAGCCGCTTTCATCCAGTTATCCCAAGTCGTCCGTACGAGCTCTTCACCTCGCCTTCTCATCTGACACGATGGCTTACTACTAGCTTGATCCAGCGCTTCAAGCCACCTAATGGCACCAGGTTTACTACCATCAACTGATATCCCATTGGCATCCCCCTTCCCCCACTATACATTCCCCCACCAAACCCCCCAGATCCCCATCCCCATCCTCTGCTGCCGCTGCAACTGCTACGCCTCCCACGCCTTACCACCAGGCCTCAATTCTTTAATGCCTTCAGGCGTATACCTCCCCCATCTCGAACTTATTATACTGTGAGCATCAAAACCATACCCTTGCAATCCCAGTTGTTGTCGCAAACGTGGGACTTACATTTGTGGCTGTGCGGGCATATATGGCATTCCTCCACCACCGCCCATGGATCGTCCGCCATGCGTACTCATTCCTTGTGGCTGTCTCATACCTCCACCCATACCCATACCCATACCCAGGGTTGGAGCTGGATCTCTCATCCTGGCTTGATATCCTCCTCCGCTCCCACTCCTAAGATTCGAACCCGGCGCTCCATGCGCAGATGCGTGGTTCATCCAGCGGTTGATGTTATATTCTTGTGCGGGGGCGTTGTGTAGACGTTGAAACACACCTGTGGATGGTTGGCGAGGGCGTTCACCAAATGAGGAAGAGGCGTGGATGTTGCCATGGAGGCGAGGGTGGCGG